>MU745561.1:48891-73607 GCA_026770625.1 Nicotiana glauca
GAGTTGCGTTAGGTAGTATGTATGAAACCTTCCAGGCTTGCTCAGTCGGGTTTACTCGGTTAAGCGCCGGTCGCGCTCCTCGAATTTTGGGGCGTGACATAACCAAGGCCACATAGGCCATCCCATAACCAAGATGAAGCAGAATAATTTTGCACATAGATTGAATTAAGGATACAGATTTCATACTGACCAAATGGTGGAAAGATATTATATGGCTATACAAACAAATACGGGTACTTCCTTTCATTTCTTCCTCAGCTTCCCAAGTGGCTTCCTCAACCTGTTGTTTCTGCCATAACTCCTTACGGAGGCAATTTCCTTATTCCTCAATTTCTGGACTGCCTGTCAAGAATGGCAACTAGGACTTCTTCATATGACAACTCTTCATTGACCTAAATAGTTTTAACCAGCAAGATAGTGTACGGATCTCTCACTACCTTTTTCAACATAGACACATGAAAAACTAGGTGTACCAATGATATCTTATGTGGCAACCCAAGCTTGTATGCTACCTGACCAATCCGCTAGATGATCTTGTATAGTCCAACATATCTTGGGCTCAATTTCCCTTTCTTCTTGAACCGCATGATACTCTTCATGGGGGGAACCTTCAAAAACACCCAATCGTCTTATTTGAATTCCAAATACCTGCGGTAAACATCCAAATAAGACTTTTGGCGACTCTGAGAAGTCTTCAATCTTTCCTTAATAATCTTGACCTTCTCCATGGCCTGGTGCACAAGGTCTGGCCCTATCAATTCAACTTCCCTAACTTCGAACCACCTAATAGGAGACCTACATCTTCTACCATACAGTGTCTTAAATGGTTCCATTTGGATATTAGCGTGGAAGATGTTATAAGAAAACTCTATGAGTGGCAAATGATCATCCCAGCTACCTTTGAAATCAAGGATGCGAGCACGCAACATATCCTTAAGCATCTGAATAGTCCACTCTGCTTGCCTGTCAGTCTGAGGGTGAAAAGCCATGATTTCTTCCAAAGGTTGGCCGTGAATTGAGCCCCTCAATCTAAAATGATTAATACTAGAGTACCATGCAACCTATCTATTTCCTTGATATACAACTAAGCATATTGTTCCGCTGTGTCGGTAGATTTGACTGGCAAGAAATGTGTTGATGTTGTTAGTCGATCAACAATCACCCAAATTGAGTCAAACTTGCATGGAGTGCGCGGCAAACTTACCACAAAATCCATATTGATCATCTCCCATTTCCATATTGGAATTTCTATGCTTTGATCAAGTCCTCCAAATATTTGATGTTCGGCCTTCACCTGCTGACTGTTCGGACATCTAGCCACAAAGTCAATCACTTCCCTTTTCATGTTATTCCACCAATAGATTTCCTTGAGATCATGATGCATTTTTGTACAACTGGGGTGTACGGAATACCTAGAAGTGTGAGCTTCTTCCATGATTCTTTTCCAAAGACCGTCAACAATAGGAACACATAGGCGGCCTTGGCACGGTAAGTTACCATCATTCCTGACAAGGGAAAAAGCTTTGGCCTTGTGTTCATGAATCCCCTCTTTCAAATGCACTAACAATGGGTCATTGAATTGCTTTTCCTTCATATCTGCCATAAGCGACGATTCAACCTTGTTTTGCACAACTACCCCTCCATCATTAGAGTCCTCAAGACAAACTCCCAAACTGGCCAATTGATGAATCTCCCAGGCCAACGGCCTCTGATCCGCCCTCAAAAGAGCCAAACTCCCCATAAACTTCCGACTAAGAGCATCAGCCATAATGTTAGCCTTTCCTGGGTGATAGAGAATATTAATGTCATAGTCCTAAATTAACTCTAGCCACCTCCTCTGCCTCAGATTTAGCTCCCTTTGCTTGAAAATCTATTGAAGGCTCTTGTGGTCCGTGAATACATCCACGTGGACCCCATATAGATAATGACACCAAATCTTTAGTGCAAACACCACTGCCACCAGCTCTAATTCATGAGTTGGATAGTTATTTTCATGATTCTTGAGTTTCGTAAAAGCGCAGGCAATAACCATGCCATGTTGCATTAACACACACCAAAGCCCGGTCCTTGAAGCATCGCAATACACCAAAAATCCCTCTTTTCCCTCTACCAAGTTTAATACTGGTGTTGTAGTCAGTCTTGATTTCAATTCCTGAAAACTCATTTCACTAGCATTGGACCACTGGAACTTAGCTACTTTCTGTAGTACCCAGCCAAACCTAAGAAACTAAGAATCTCTATTGGAGTGGTAGGCCTGGGTCAATATTTCACTGTTGCAATGTTTTGAGCATCAACCACAATTCCTTTTTGAGAGACGACGTGACCCAAAAAGGTGATAGATTCAAGTCAAAATTCACATTTTGGAAACTTTGTATACATCTGATGTTGCTGGATAGTCTGTAGAACCACCCTGAGATGGCTAGCTTGGTCCTTCCGTCATAAGGAGTACACCAGAATATCATTGGTGAACACGATCACAAAGGATTCTAGAAAAGGCTTAAAGACCCGATTCATAAGATCTAGGAATGTTGCCGGGGCATTTGTTAGCCTGAGAGACATCACCAAAAATTCAAAGTGCCCATACCGAGTTCTGAAAGCTGTTTTTAGAATATCCCCCTCCCTTATCTTTAGTTGGTGATATTTAGATCGTATGTCAATTTTTGAGTAACATTAAGCACCTTGCAATTGATCAAACAAGTCATCTATCCTTGTAAATGGGTACTTATTTTTGATTGTGACATTATTGAGTTGTCGGTAGTCAATACACATTCACAGCGACCCATCCTTCTTTCTGACAAAGAGAACCGAAGTGCCCCAAGGCGACATACTCTGTTGGATGAAACCCTTCTCTAAAAGATCCTTCAGTTGTTCCTTCATCTTCTTCAGTTCTGTCGGCGCCATTCTATAAGGTGGAATAGATATAGATTTGGTGCCTGGCATCACATCCATTCCAAAATCAATATCCCTATATGGAGGGATCCCAGGGAGCTCGTGCGAAAACACATCGGGAAATTCATTCACAATTGGCAGAGATTCAAAGGTAGGCACCTCAGTTGTAATGTCCATAACTTTGACCAAATGATAAATGCACCCTTTCCTGATCATCTTCGTGGCCTTAAGGTAAGAAATAAACCTACCCTTCGATATGACATTATTCCCTTCCCACTCAATAGCTGGCTCGTTAAGGAATTCGACTCTCATGACCCTAGGTCCGCATTCAATATTTGCAAACCATGAATAAAGCCAAACTATTTCCATTATTACATAAAAATTTATCATCCCCAATTCAATAAGATCATCCATGGTATCCCAGCCACGCACTGTGACCACACAACCCTTGTAGACTCGTGCGATTGTAATAGACTCGCCGACAGGAGTAGATACGGAGAACAGCTCATGAAGTTGTTTCTAGTTCTATCCCGAAGTTTGAAGCAACATAAGGGGTAACATAGGACAAGGAAGACCCGGGATCAATAAGAGCATATACATCTTGAGATTGAACAGTCAATATACCTGGGAAAACATCTGGGGAGGCCCCTGCACTCTGATGAACACTCGCAGCATAAAATCGGATGGTTCCCCATGGACCCTGTGCATAACCCCTAGATGCACCCCGTCCAGTTCATATTGCAGAGCCTCGAGTTAGAGGGTGTGCAGAAGATATGGCAGCTGTAGGAATGGATGACTGAGCTGTACACCTGCCCGCTCCCTGGCGTGACGTATGACAGTCCCTCTGAATATTGCCTCTCAACCCGCATCCGTAGCATACTGGCATGTCTTGGTAGTAGACTCTCAAATGTACTCTCACATTTAGGTCATGGGGCCCTCTACTTCTACTGGGGTCTCCCTCCCGGTAGGCCTTGATGATAGGGCCCCTGGCTATCCTGGCTGGGCCTAAAGCAACTCATCTGCTATGGACCGCGCCTTGATGGCAGGGAACTAGCTTGGCTTAAGACTGAGCATATGACTAGTATGGCCCTGATGATCCTCTCTGAATCGCTGAACCCTCAACTCCAAATGAATATCCAAGGTGGCCTAGTGATCGAGACCTATTATTTCCTTCTCGTTAAATCCTATGCTTCAATTTTTGCGCCTCGGTTGCTTGGGCGAAGGACACCATTCTTCCATAGTTCATGTCAGAATTTAGAGCGGTTGTGGTTGCCTTATTAATAACCAAGGGCCAAGGCCCTGCACAAATCGACGCACCCTAGCCTCCATAGTCGGCATCATATAAAAAACATACTTTGGCAGGAGCATGAAGTCCATATAATACTCCCACACACTCCTACTACCTTTCTTGAAGGTCTCAAACTCTTCAGCACGGGCTTCCTTCGTCTCAGGAGGCAGGAAATGGCTTATGAAGGCATCTGCAAACTCACTCCATATTGCCGGAGGGCTCCCCTCCTCACAAAAGTCTTCCCACATCTCGAACCAGGAATATGCCACCCTTTCATATGATAGGATGCCAACTCCACTCCCTCCGTCTAGGTAGCACGCATAACTCGAAGGGTCTTATGCTTCTCAACAATAAAATCCTGAGGGTCTGCTCCGGGGTCAGTGCCTATGAACATAGGAGGGTCAACTGAAGGAACCTGTTTATTCTTGAATTGGAAGAATCCCCTTGCTCGCTAAATGAGGTTGTTGCAGCATTTGACCTATGCACCTGGGAAGCCACTAACAGAGTCAGCATCTGAATAGATCCTCTAAGGTTCCCAATCCGAAATACCGGTACCAGAATCTGGGGCTAAGGGTGGATCAGGAATATCAGCGGGAGGGATGGTGGCACCCTCCGTAGGTGTAGGAATTAGGGTAGTCTGCTATGGAGTGGATGAACCAGGCAAAGTGACAGCAAGGCGGTTGCCTTCCCCCACATCATCAAGTAAAGATTCATCAGCCACCCCCGAGGAGGCATTGGATTTCTGGCCAAATCTTACTTTCTTCTTAGGTTCCATTTACTGAAAGGTAGAACAATGCTTGAGTTAGAGGAAAGAATCCTCACATACCGTTCTATCGCACGATAAGCAACACAAGGAATAGTATAATTCCTAATGTCTGAGCAGCCCCCCAACTTATGGAGGTGGTCGACAACACACCGATAAGAATTGCTATACTAGACACGTCTCTGAGACATCCTAGGATGCTTTAAAACCTTATGCTCTAATACCAAGTTTGTCACGCTCCGACCTCGATGAGCGCAATGGGCGCGTGATCGAGGAAACCCGATCGAGCAAGCCTTACCTGAACACTTCCTACCCAACTCAATAAGATTACGGGACCCAATTCCGTTTATTGAAATTGAACGATAAAAGGGGTTGTACATTTGATCATAGACATCTTTTTTTATAACACAACATTAAGCCTTAGTTTAAACTTCAAAGATTTCCATACAATTATAGTTTAGTACATGCCATATTTTAGTTCCCAAAAGTACATATAATTGACATTCGAAAAATGAAAAGTTTCAAAACACAACATGATTCTATGAGCACCCCGACACCCATATATGACGCACATATACGTCTACGGAGCCTCTAAAGATACAAGAGACCAAAATGATGATGCTGGCAACAAGGCCATAGCTAAAAATGTAGCAACATACACGAAGAAGAGCTACAAACCCCTGGGTGGAATGGGGGCTCACCGAGACAACTGTGAAGAGAAAAATGGTGCACCACTATCTGCGATCGGCACTATCAGCAATGGAACCACCGACATCCATTCAAAGATGTAGCGCCCCCAGCAAAAGGGACGTTAGTACCGTCGAATAGTGCTAGTTTGTATGGCAAACACAATTCTTAATAGGATGAACAGTGAACCAATGGAAGACAAATACATCATCGACAATTACATCCCAAAAATTCAAGGAGGAGCACCAAACAAGTTTCACATGATTTTTGGTTATGTCTTTCTACTCTTTTAGGTTAATATTCTTTAGTGCTAAATACCATATTTTTATAATATAATACCACCGTGGGATTTTTAACATGGAGTCCGGTCTTGGCCCGACCGACTAAGCCATCCCAAGTAAGGCATATCCATATTCACAATAATGTTTCGGAACCTAATATAAATGCCACCATGTGTACAACATGGCGTCCGATCTCGGCCCGATCGGTTAAGCCATCTTACTTGGGACATAATCTATTTTAATAACTCTTTAGTTCCCATTTCCTTCCATCTTTTTCCAACATCGGGTACGATACCAGTTTTCATTTATTTGTTCCTTGGCACTTAGATTCATCAACACAACACAAGTCTTCCCTTTGTCAATTTGTTCACGTAATTCTATCATTCATTTGTCAAGGGCTATCATACAAGGCATGCACATGCTTCAGAAATAACGAACACTTGAAAGACATGGTCTTTATCAATTATCTTGATTTCAGATAAATACACAGAACAATGAGGAACAGAAGTCTATCACCGAATACGTTAAAGCAATCAATCAAGTAGAATAAATTTGAAATTTCAAGCCAACCATCTGAACAGTAAGAATTCAACACTAAGAGAAAAGGGTTAGTCGTACATACCTCAATAGAGTCTCACTTAATTCCTTACAATAATTTCCTGAATTCCCTAGCAACTTCGATCTATTTTGTGAGAACAGTGAAT
This sequence comes from Nicotiana glauca, assembly GCA_026770625.1. Taxonomy (NCBI): domain Eukaryota; kingdom Viridiplantae; phylum Streptophyta; class Magnoliopsida; order Solanales; family Solanaceae; genus Nicotiana; species Nicotiana glauca. The sequence continues at coordinate 55,504 of MU745561.1, forward strand.
TTATCCAAGAATTAGAGATATGACTAAGATTCTAGCTCATTTGAGCATATTGCCAAGCACTAGGTGTACATTGTGGTTTTTGGTTCCTTTTGTGAGAGATTTCATACCCCATTGTTACATATGCATGAAAGATTTCTAGCATTATACCTATGTACCCCCTACCTAATTACTTATTTTAATAGAAATGTATGAAATTATTGATAAGGGTATAGTTACTTAACAAATAGCATGAATACCTAGTAGTCTCAATTAACAACGTTCAATGATTTGGGCATGGATTTAGAGAGCTTGATGAATGTTACTCCTTCTCTCTCTATAACTCCTTCTTTCTAACTTTATTTTGTGAAAAAAAAAATAATAGAAAATGGCCTATTGTGGAGTTTTTATCGGGGTGGGGTCGGATTTTAAAATTTAGAAAATAAGAGCGCAAGTCAGATTTGCAATCGCATTTGCGATGGCAAAGTCGAAATGAGGTCCGTACAATGGACCGTAAAAATGCTCCTAAAAAATGGGCACACTGACTGGGTTTGCGGCTGAAATGCGGTCTGCCCTTCAAAAAATCCCTAGGCAATTTGCGATGACTATGCGGTCCGCATTTTGGTTATGCGATCGCATAATTGACTGCATAGTTGACTTCAAATTTGGCCAACAAAATGACTCACTCTGCGGTAGAAATGCGATCCGCATAATAGATATGCGATCACATTATCTACAACAGAATTGCACTTTTCTAGAAAAAATAATTTCTTGACTTTTTACTGCATAGCTTAGTCCAAAAGGGTCCGAACCACGGCGGGCTTTCGGGTTTATTGTAAAAATATTTCACGGGACTCACATTATAATACCCCCGTGGGCATGACGTCGATACCATTACCTCTAGACGAAACTTTTAAGAAGATTAAAGGGTCAATTACAGCTCGAATCGCAATACGACTCGGAGACTGGACCAGGAAGATCACCAAACACTCAAGAGCATAGAGTGGGAATCATTATCGCCAGCCCAAATGGGCTCAATCGTAAAATATGCTCAAATTAGGATCCCTACTCTGAGTCCGAACCCAAAACTCGAGCCTAAAAGCTACTCCAGGATCGAGTTGGTCCGATGGGAAAAACTCCGGCAATCAAAAATGCAAAAAATACAAATTGAATGGCTTCCCCTTTCTTATTAATTATATATCGATATATCGATTACAAGGCACAACCTCAGTCCACGTCATATGATAGGATCTATTAATGTGTATACATGGCAAAGGATGTGGGGGATGTTCACCCCCTTATTTATTTTTCCTTTTCGAAGCTACGGCCCCTCGGCCACCCTCGTTATCAGATATAAGAAACTTGGCATCAAACACTGCTCCCTCGGCATGTTTAATCTCCTCCAAGAGATTGAAACCTCGGGCATGAATCTCCTCAAGGGTCTTTCTTCGGGATTTGAACCTCTCGTACTCCCTGCTATTGCTTACATAATCGAGGGCCTTCTTCAACTCGGCCCTAACGACGGCGACGCTCTTTGAATAAGAAATTACCTTTTGCCCCGAACGTGTGCTATTTATTACAACCTCACCCCGGGCATCCGCCACCTCTATCTTCTCCCTTGAAAACTCAGATGAGAGCCTTACAATCATCTTCGCCGAAGCAGAATCATCCATGCGAGCAGCCTGAAGTTGCACCTCAAAATTAGACATTGTGGCCAAAGCTCTTTCATTAGCACACAAATGAGCGCTAAGGCACGCCCGCAACTCAGCAAGTTCGAGGTTGGTAGCACCAACCTCGCCCCAGAGTAGCTCCAACTCATCTGCTTTACCATTCAACTAGAGCGGAAGCATTTCAAAGACTAGCAAAGATAGAAAAAGAAATATAAAGGAAATGCGAGACAACAAAGCAGAATAACTGTTTTTCTAAGAGGACTTCCCAAACACCGTTTCGGTCTGCCCCACTGCTTAAAGAGTCAAGCTCGCTTTCCTTTACAATGCTGAAAAGCTGGAGGGATCTCCACCTTTCTAGAGCTTTCTGCAGATGGGTCTTACGATGAAGTAGTTCGGTCATAAGCCTATCAAAAACCTGAAAATAAGCCAAGAGCATGAAGAAAAAGGAAAACACATGGCTAGAACATCTTTACTGCGAGCTAGAACTCACCACGAGACCAACATGATGACCCTCGCCAAGGGCCGAAGCCACGTCTAATAAAGCTTTGGTCCTGAAAGCTGGACGACCAATCTAATCATTTCCTTTCAGCTATTGTGGATAAGGTGCATCGCCACAAGACTCTACACGCCACGAGAGATCCTTCCTTTTGCCAGAACTCCTCAACTCTTGAACCGGCAATTTTGGCTCAAGCGAGCTCCCGGAGCATGCAGTAGGGGAGCCGAGCAGATCAGCGAAGGGGAGGCCACCCTCGAAAAGGAAAAGAGAAGAGTGGAAAGGGAACGCTAGATGCCTACCGTGATAATTTTCTTGCCACCTCCTTTTTGAAAGATCTCGCCACTGGCGCCTGTCATAAGTCCAGCACGCTACTAATCTGAGAGACCATTCGTGTAAGTTCGGAACCTCATCAGGCAACCAATGGGTGACTACAAACAAAAGACGAGAAGAAATAACCATGAGTCTTATCTCAGATAAAGGAAAGAAGAAACAGCTCGAGCAGGGAGCTTACATATGGAACCTCATTTCCCAGGGAACAACAAGAATTCCCCAGGAATAACATTGATCGTCCAGACTCGGACAAACTGGTTCATCCATCTGTGGTCTTCATCTTCTTGGCCGCCGATTAAGGGAGCTCGAGTAGACCGGCACTGGAGAGCAACCAGGCCTCAAAAGCGCAATGGTCGGTACAACCTTATGAGACGAGTGAGACTGAAATCTATCCTGGCCTTATCGGAAAAGTATCTCATCGACCGTACTATTTTCCAGAAGAAACGATGAACCTGCGCTATCGTTACTTGATACCTTCTACAGAAATGGAGCACAACCCAGTCTGGAGAACTTGCCTCTAGAACGATGATGTACACACTCAAGAAGCCTTCGACGTATGTCGTGACGTTATCCTCACGGGAAGGGGCTTGCAGGACAACGCCTTCCCCCCATCTACATTTTCTCTTGATATCTTAGAGGTCCTCCTCTGTAACTGAAGAGGTAATCTTTGACACATGCCCTCGGTGACCCAAAATATTATGAGGTTTTCCCAGCGTAGCACTCCCCTCAAGGATGTTTGATCCGGGCACCGCTTCCTTGATATTAGAGAAGGGTCACTGTTGCCAGCGAAAGGTGGAATACAAGAAGAAGTACCCTTCGCCAGAAAATCTGACGTCAAAGCAGCGGCCATGACCACAACAGAATGATGGGGAGTGGAAGAATATCCAAGAAGAAATCGCTTGAAGCAGAGAACAGGGGAAGCTCATGGGAAATGGCTGACTCTAAAAAGGGGATGGGTCTATCGAATAAGAAAATGCAGTAATCACCGCTTGGGGAAGGAATAGACGAATATATAGGGGCCAAGCAACAACCGACCAGATTGCCCAAACAGGCCAATTAATTTTAGTCGTGTTAACATCACACTCCCCTTGGGGAGTGCAATGACAGAATTACTCCAGACTCCCATGTGTCTCGTGAAAGTAAGAGGGGGCCCTGGGGAATTTCTAGTACCGGTCCCCCTGAAATCACAACCCAACCTTGGCGAGAAAGTACAAAAGAGCTCCGAGGGCCCGATACCCAGTGCTCTGAAGCAAGAAGAACTATCGAAATAAGGGCTCCTCCTCTATTAACAAAACAAGTAACACATATTTGCAATATTTGGAAGAGAAAGCATGGGATTTTGCCGCTGCATCAAATTGTTCACCCTCGTCGGGATGTTCACCTGCCACAGGGATTTCTCCACTGCATCAAAGGTGTCAGTTACGTCAACACCGACCCCGTCGGGTACGTCATCCAGTATGTTGACAAAACTGCCTTCCTCTCCGAATGAGATTTCAGCCGTGGCACCAACCATCCTCGTGACGTCTCTTAATTCTCCCGATGAAATAGAACAGTTTCGGATGAAGTCGTTCGGGTTATCAACCTCGCCGAACAGTACCCCATGCCCTAGGAAGGCTTTGAGCTCCGCTCCATCCGATTCCATAGCTCTGCTGGAGGAAGCTCCTTCAAATCTAGTCGAACGGTTCGAAACCACAATGGCGTTCTCACCAACGAACTCCAAATCCTTAGCCTCGCTGGCCCTATCTGTAACGCACTCAGCAGCCTCTGACCGGGGCACTTACAAACCCCTCTCGCTAGTCCTTGATCTCTTTTTCAGTGGACTGCCACCATCACCTTCTTCCCTGCCTGCACAGTATCCAGGTTGGAGCTCGGGATATCGGCCATTCTTGTTTCCCTTTTCCAGCCTGTGCCGGCTCCTGAGGCCTCCTTTTCGCCAGTAAGAGGTGAACTCCTCGATATCTTTTCCCCGAGGCCTACATCAATGCGATTAGTGAATCATAAAGGGAATACAAAGTACAAGATACATGCCAAAAATAAACCCCACCATGGTTCTTGGCCACCCAGCGCATGTCGGCCACAAAGGCCCAGGATCGAAGGTGGTACGAGAACCATTTGTCCAAGCGCTCTACCCACCTCGCCAAATCTGCCACTTCCTCAGGATGCCAAGGAGAAGCTGGAAGAAAGTTGTCAAGAGGTTTTTACAACTTTCAAAAGGAGGTTTAAGAGACGATCAAATAAAAGATGTACTTACATTGAAAGTTCTGCCATTCGGGAAAAGGCATCCATTGGATCGGGATAACGTCCGAAGTGCGTACCCATACAAAACCGCTCATCCACCCACGTTTCTTTCCCTTGTCTACATTTTAAAATTAAGGTTTCGCGGACCGTTGTCTTAGATTGATCAAGCCTCTGGAATAAACGAGGGCGGTATAGTCTAATCAGATGGTTGAGAGTGAGGACTTTACCCACAATCTCCTCAGTAAAATGCCTTAGGATCATCACAATAGTCCAAAATTATGGAGAGATCTGATCAAAGGTCACTCGGTACTGAGTGCAAAAGTGAATAATCACCGGTTCGATGTCCAAGGTAGGAGAGTTTGCGATCTCGTTGGGACCCAGGGCAAACGGGTAGGTAAATATACAAAGGAAGCATTCCCTGAAACTGGTAATATCTTCATCAGAGGTGGGAATTCTCACTGTCACTGCTTCATTCCATCGTCAGTCACACTTCACTTTTTTGACATTGGCTACGAAGCTAATGCATCGAAATACATGCTCGCATCGGCCCGGCATAGATGTGGGAGCCACGATATTGAAATCCTTTGACGTATCAAACTCGGAAGGAATCCAATGCTCAAGGGGAGAGGCTGGCTGTCACGCCCCAATATCGGGAGGCGCAACCGGCGCTAAGTCAAGTGAACCCGATTGAGAAATCCTTACTGTACACTTCCTATCCCAAATAAATATGAATACGGAACCCATGCTTTTCATTAATTTAGACGAAGATACATGGTGCATACTACATCATTGGTTCATTTCATATCACAAAGATTTACCGTACATAAGCTAGCTTCAAGGATTCTATTAGAGTTACAATTATGGAAATCACAAGCTTATGATTACAACATAGATAGTGGACTCCCCGAACACCTGTACATAACCCATACTAATTTATACAGACCCTCTAGGATACAAAGGATAAGCATAACTATGCCGGCAATAAGGACCCGGCTATACCTCAAAAGTGGAAACCTGTAATAACAAAAGATACACCATATAACCCCTTGAAAGAAAAAGGGGCTCACAAGACTTCGAGTAGAAACTTCTCCACCACACACGATCGGCACTATCCGCTATGGAGCAACCTACATTCATTGAAAAATATAGTGCCCCCGGCAAAAGGGACGTTAGTACCATGGAAGAGTACTAGTAAGTATAACCATTTTATTTGAAAGAACTATCAAATAGGTACAAGTAAATAACATGGGTATATCAAATATATAATTCATATAACCTTTCATACAATTTCCAAATCTTAGATTAGGGCGTTTCCATCACATGTTCACCACTGTTCTCAATACCACCGCCATCTTGATGGGAGTCCGGTCACGACCCGACCGGCTAGGTCACCTCATTGGAGGAATAACTCTGAATCAATATTTCATTTCCCCTTATTCGAAATTCAATATCGGCACACTACCACCATGTGTGCAGCATGGAGTCTGATCACGACCGGATCGGCTAGGTCGCCTTGCCTAGGCATTACTCCTTTCTCATTAGTCAACACCTCTGAATCTTTATTTCACACATATCATATCAATTCCTTGGCGCTCATGGCCACAATTATCACATCATTTTTTCCCTTTTTCAATATTCATTTTACAAGTTGTGATAATATACACATATACCATAATAATTCAAGCTCAATTATAGGTAAGTGAGCACATAGCTAACATGAACAGTTCTTTGTTTTGATGTTGGCTTATAGCCCAAGTATTTCAACACCTAATTGTACTTTTTCATCCTTCTCTAATTATCAAGAATGGTATATTATTCACAATGAGGCAATCCTTCACGTACATGTATAGATATTTGAAAACCAATTAATGCATCATAACAGTCAATACACTAACCAATTCAACTCTTACCATACTTTCGTAAAGGCCAACCGTGCTCAATTTCAAGAAAAAGGGGGTTTTAGCCATACATACCTCAATAAATCTTTCCTTACTCTTTTACAAATTTCTGGAACTCTTAGCACTTTGATCTATTGAGTAAGAATTACAAACTAAATCAAGAATTAGAGATGAGATTAAGACTCTAGCTTGGCTCAAGCATATTGACAAACACTAGAGGTGTAATGTGATCTTAGGCCCCTTTATTAGGGAAATTTATATCATTTTTTACTCCTCTTTAATTCGCTACCCCAACTACTCTAAGGTTTGATATGCATGTAAGGAATCCATTGTTATACCCATGAATCACCTCACTAATGACCCCTTATATCTGAGAATAAAAATAAGAGTTAGGGTGATGAAGTCTTACCTCTTGAGATGAAAGTTTAGGGGTCTTCACTTGATTTTCTTCAATGATTTAGCCATATCTTATGGAGTAATTTGACGGGGAGACTTTCCCTCTCTAAAAACCCTCTCCCTCCCTCTAGAAATGCTCAGAAGAATGCTTAAAATGAGCTAGAATACCGGATATATCGATAGGGTGGTCGGGTTAAAAAGTAGATAATTGGAGCCCCGGGTCAAATATGCGATCGCAGAGTAAATATGTGGTCCGCATAATGGACCGCAAAATGCTCCCCAGAAATTGGGCACTCTGACTGAGTCTGCGACAGAAATGCGGTCCGCATTCACGTTCTACGGTCGCAAAGTGCACCGCAGAACTGCCCTCACAAAACTCAAAGGAAGATATACGACGACTATGCAGTCCGCATTTCGATTATGTGACCGTATAGATGACTTCAATTTTAACCATCATTCTCACTAACTCCACGGCAGATATGCAGTTCGCATACCTGATTTGTGGCCGCATTCTGGACGGCATTTCTTGCATTTTTTTCTGAAAACTTATTCATGACTTTTTAATGCATTATTCAATCCAAAAAGGTCTATGCTGTATATTTATGAATTCCTAACACATGCCCCTAACTTGGCATCACGGGATCCGGGTTTTCGATTAGGGATTTTCACAGGGCATTACATCTTCCCCCACTTAAGATCATTCGTCCTTGAATGAGGATCAAGGTTCACTTATTAATAGTCTTAGTGCAATCTTCTCCTCTTTACAACCCGAAACAGGTTGACAGTCCCCAAATTTAGCTAACTCCCTAGATTTCCGAAAATTTTGCCAGAGTTTCCTTTGTATCTAGGCCTTACCCACCTGTTAGAGAGCCCCAGAAACATACCATAATAGCATAAAAATATTCATAAGCATAGTATAACTAGCACAATATCAACCATTGCCATATAGGCAACCATATTACCAAAAAGAGGACGGTTTCACATAAATCCAGCCAACAAGTATGATTTCGAAGGGGCTAAACGCATAAAAGTAGTTATATGATTATTCAAACAAGTGTGGATGCTTCTTTTTCATTTCATCCTCGGCTTCCCAAGTAGCTTCCTCACCGTGCTGGTTTCGCCATAATACTTTCACGGATGCAATTTCCTTATTTCTCAATTTTTGAACTTGCCTATCAAGAATGGTAACTGGGCCTTTTCATATGATAGCTCTTCATTTACCTCAATAGTCTCAACTGGTACAATGGTGGACGGATCCCCTACTACCTTCCTTAACATAGAAATATGGATGACCGGGTGTACCAATGATATCTCGGGTGGCAGCTCGAGCTTGTATGCCTCCTCACCAACTTTTTGAATGATTTTGTATAGTCCGACATACTTGGGAGTTAATTTTCCCTTCTTTTCAAATCACATAATACCCTTCATAGGGGAAAGTTTCAAGAATACCCAATCGTCTTCTTTAAACTCCAAATCTCTGCGATGCACATTGGAATATGATTTTTGGCGACTTTGAGAAGTTTTCAACCTTTCTTTGATAAGCTTGACTTTCTCTATGGCCTGGTGCACGAGGTCTGGCCCTATCAATTTCGCTTATCCAACCTCGAACCATCCAATGGGAGACCTATATCTTATTCCATACAATGCTTCTAACAGTGCCATTTGAATACTAGCATGGAAGCTGAGTAACTGAGTTCTGTGAGTGGCAAATGGTCATCCCAACTCCCTTTGAAATCAATAGTACAAGCACGCAACATGTCTTTAAGCGTCTGAATAGTCCGCTCTGCTTGCCCATCGGTTTGTGGATGAAAAGTTGTGCTAAAGTTTACTTGCATACCCAAACCCTACTGAAACTTCTTCCAAAAGTAAGCTGTGAATTGAGCCCCTCAATCTGAAATGATTGAGACTGTAGTGCCATGCAACCTGACTATTTCTTTGATGTACAAATGAGCATATTATTCCGTTGTGTCGTTAGATTTAACTTGCAAGAAGTGCCCTGATTTTGTGAGTCGATCCACGATCACCCAAATTGAGTCAAACTTGCACGGAGTGCGCGGAAACCCTGCCCCAAAATCCATGTTATTCATATCCTATATCCATATCGGAAAGTCTATGCATTGTGTCAATCCACCGGGCCTTTGATGTTCGACCTTCACCTATTGATAATTTGGAGATTTTTCCACAAAAATCCGCCACATCCCTCTTCATGTTGTTCCACCAATAAATTTCCTTCAAACCATAATACATTTTTGTAGAATGTGGGTGCACGGAATACCTAGATATGTGATTTTCTACCATGATCCTTTTCCGAAGACTGTCGATATCAGGAACACACAGGCGGTCTTGGTACCGTAGGGTACCATCATTCATGCCCAAGGAAAAAGTTGTGGTCTTATGTTTGTGAATCCCTTCTTTCAATTGTGCTAATAATGGATCATTGAATTTCTTTTATTTCACCTCCACCACAAGCGATGATTCAGCCCTATTCTACATAATTACCCCACCTTCATTAGAGTCCGCAAGACGAACTCCCAAATTAGCTAGCCGGTGAATCTCCCAAGCTAATGGCCGATGATAGGACCCTAAATGAGCCAAACTCCCAATAGATTTTTGACTAAGTGCATCTTCCACAACATTATCCTTTCCCGAGTGGTAGAGAATATCAATATCATAGTCTTTGAGTAACTCTAGCCACCTTCTTTGCCTCAGGTTCAACTCTTTCTGCTTGAAGATATATTGAAGGCTCTTATGATCTGTAAATACGTCCACATGGACCCTATACAAATAATGTCGCCAAATCTTTAGTGCAAACACCACAACTACTAGCTCTAAGTTATGGGTTGGATAGTTCTTCTTATGATTCTTGAGTTGCCTAGAGGCATAGGCTATAACCTTGCCCCATTGCATCAACACATATGCAAGACCGACTATCGAAGCATCACAATACATCACAAATCCCTATGTACCCTCTAGTAGGGCTAATACCGGTGCTGTTGTCAACCTTGATTTCAATTCTTGGAAACTCTTTTCACAAGCATCAGACCATAGAAATTTAACTGCTTTATGTGTCAATTTAGTCAACGGAGAGGCAAGAGCAGAAAACCCCTCCACAAACCTCTTGTAGTTCCAAGATAATCCCAAGTAACTGCGGATCTCGGTTGGAATGACATGACCCAAGAATGCGACAGATTCAAGCCAGAATTCACATTTTGAAAATTTCGCATACAATTGATGTTTCTGAAGAGTCTGCAATACTACCGTGAGATGGCCAGCATGGCCCTCCCGACTTCGGGAATATACCAGAATGTCGTCAATGAACACTATCACAAAGGAGTCTAGAAAGGGCTTGAAGACTCAATTCATAAGGTCCATGAAAGCTGCTAGGGCATTTGTTAGCCCAAAATACATTACCATAAATTCAAAGTGCCCATACTAGGTTCTAAAAGCTATTTTTTGAATATCCGGCTCGCTTATCTTCAACTGGTGATACCCGGACCGCAATTCAATCTTTAAGAAACATGCAGCGCCTTGCAATTGATCAAACAAGTCATCTATTCTTGGCAAGGGATATTTATTTTTATTGTGACTTTGTTGAGTTGCCGGTAGTCAATACACATCCGCAGCGATCCATCCTTCTTTATTACGAACAAGGCCGGTGCGCCCTATGGTGACGCACTTGGCCGGATGAAACCCTTCTCTAACAAATCCTTCAATTTCTTCTTTAGCTCTTTAAATTCTTCCGGTGTCATCCTGTAAGGTGGAATCAATATAGGTTGTGTGCCTGGCATCACATGGATCCGAAAATCAATTTCCCTGTCTGGTGGAATCCCAAGGAGCTCATGTAGAAAGATATTTGGAAATTCATTCACAACTGGTACAGACTCAAGGCTAGGTGCCTCGGCATTGGTGTCCGCAACTCGAACTAGATGATAGATACACCCCTTCTTGATCATCTTCGCGGCCATAAACCGACCTCTAGGCACTACATTATCACCCTTCCATTCAATGACGGGATCATTATGAAATTAAAGCCTAATAGTTCTAGTCCTACAATCAAGTTTGGCAAAGCATGAGTAAAGCCAATACATTCCCATTATTACGTCGAAATCCACCATTCCCAACTCGATAAGATTGGCCATAGTATCCCTACCATGCATCATAACAACACAACCTCTATAAACTCGAGCAACCAAAATTGACTCACTATCTGGGGTAGACACCTAGAATGGCTCATGAACCTTCTCCGGTTCTATCCCAAATCTCATAGCAACAAACGGGGTAACATAGGAAAAGGTGGAACCGGGGTCAATGAGTGCATACACATCATGAGATTGGATAGTCAGAATACTTGTAATAACATCTAGAGAAGCCTCTACAGTCTGGCGACCACTCATATCATAGAATCGGCGGGGACCTCTCGAACCCTGTGCACCACCCCTAGCTGCACCACGCTCTGCATGCGCTGGGGCACCTCGAGCTGGAGATGGGACTGAAGATGTGGCAGCTGCTGGACTGGAGGGCTGAGTTGTGCCCCTACCTGCCCCTTGGCAAGATGCACGACATTGTCTCTGAATATGGCCCCTCATACCACATCCATAACATATAAGTAACTCCGCATAGTAGACCCCCGAGTTCATCTTCCCGAACTTAGGACACGGGGATCTCTACTGTTGTTGAAACCTCTCCCCTAACCGACCTTGTTGGCGGAATTCCCTGTAGCCTTGATCGGCACTAAAACAACTCCACTGCTGCTGGCTGGGCCCTAATGGCGGTGCACTAGCTGAAGATTGTGCAACAGACTGGGAAGGCCCTGATGACCCTCCCCTAAAAGCTGATCTTCCCCCACCTAGCGACTCTCCCATGTTGCCCGTAGACCGGGCCTTGCTGTTATCCTCTCTCTCCAATTTGTTCTTCAACTTACGCTTCTCTATGCCCTGAGCAAATGCTACCATATTCCCGTAGTTCATGTCAGAATTCAATGTTGTTGTAGAAGCCTCATTAATAGACAAATGATTGAGACCCTGAACAAACCGACGCACTCTAGCCTCCATGGTGGGCAACATATGAATAGCATACTTGGACAAGCAGGCAAACTCCATGTGGTACTCCTACACACTTCTGTTACCTTGCCTCAGATTTTCAAACTCTGCTGCCTGGGCTGCCCTTGTCTCAGCAGGAAGGAAAAGATTAACGAAAGCATCAGTAAACTCGCTCCACCTAGTCGAGTAGCGCCCCTCCTCTCGGGAGTCCTCCCATAACTCAAACCATGAATAGGCCACCCCCTTCAGACGGTAGGGAGCCAACCCTACTCCATCTGTCTCAGGCACACGCATCACCTGAGGGTCTTGTGTATCTCATCAATAAAGTCCTGAGTGTCTTCTTCTGGATTGGCACCTGTGAACACCAGAGGGTCTAACTGAAGGAATCTGTTTACCCTGGAACTAGTATGATCCCCTGGCTAGATGGATGAACTGTGCGCAACCTTTGACCTCTGGACCTGAAAGGCCACCAACTGAGTCAACATTTGAATAGCTCCCCTAAGATCCTCATCAGAAACACTAGAACTGGAAGTTGGGATTGAAGGCGGGACAGGAGAATCAATGGGAGGGACAGTGATACCCTCCGTATTTGTAGGGACTGAGGTGGTCTATTTTGGAACAGAAGGATCCGGCAGGGTAATAGCAGGGGCAGCTACCCTCACCCATAACATCAATCAGTGAATCATTAGCCACTTTTAGGGTGGCATTTTCTTCTTGGCCAATTCTCACCTTCTTCTTAGGTACCATTTACTAAAAGATTGAACAATACACCGACTAGGAAGTAAACAATTTGACCGCACGATCCAGAATATCAAAGAAGGGTGTTATTCCTAAATGCCCAAGTAGCCTCCAACTTATAGATATGGTCGACTACACACCGATAAGAAGGACTCTACCAGAGAAGGCTTCGATACATCCTAGGACAGTTTAAAACCCTTAGGCTCTAATATAAAGTTTGTCACGCCCCAACCTCGGGAGATGCGACCGGCGCTTAATCAAGTGAACCCGATTGAGCAAGCCTTATTGAACACTTTCTACACCAAATCAATATGAATATGGAACCCATGATTTTAATTAATTTAGACGAGGATACATGGTGCATACTATATCATTGATTCATTTCATATCACAAAGATTTACCATAAATAAGCTAGCTTCAAGGATTCTATTAGAGTTACAATTTATGGAAAACACCAGTTTAGGATTACAACATAGATAGTGGACTCCCCGAACACCCGTACATAACCCACACTAGCATCTATGGAGCCTCTAAGATACAACAGATAAGCATAAATATGCTGGCAATAAGGCCCCGGCTATACCTCAAAAGTAGAAACCTGTAATAACAAAAGATACACCATATAGCCCCTTGAAAGAAAAAGGGTCTCACCAAGACTTCGAGTAGAAGATGCTCCGCTACACATGATCGGCACTATCCGCTTTGGAGCCACCTACATTCATTGGAAAATGTAGCGCCCCCAGCAAAAGGGACGTTAGTACCATGGAATAGTACTAGTATGTATAACTAAACACCATTTTATTTGAAAGAACTATCAAATAGGTACAAGTAAATAACATGGGTAAATCAAATATATAATTCATATAACCTTTCATACAATTTCCAAATCTTAGATTAGGGCATTTCCGTCACATGTTCACCACTGTTCTCAATACCACCTCCATCTTAAGAAGAGACAGATTATGACCCGACCGGCTAGGTCACCTCATTGGAGGCATAACTCTGAATCAATATTTCATTTCCCCTTATTCGGAATTCAATATCGGCACATTACCACCATGTGTGCAGCATGGTGTCCGATCACGACCCAATTGGCTAGGTCGCCTTGCCTAGGCATTACTCCTTTCTCATTAGTCAACACCTCTGAATCTTTATTTCACACATATCATATAAATTCCTTGGCGCTCATGGCCACCATTATCACATCGTTTTTTTCCCTTTTTAAATATTTATTTTACAAGTTGTGATCATATACAAATATACCATAATAATTCAAGTTACAATTACAGTTAAGTGAGACATAGCTAGCATGAACAGTTCTTTGTTTCGATGCTGGCTTATAGCCCAAGTATTTCAACACATAATTGTACTTTTTCATCCTTCTCTAATTATCAAGAATGGTACATTATTCACAATGAGGCAATCTTTATGTACATGTATAGATATTTGCAAACCAATTAATGCATAATAATAGTCAGTACACTAACCAATTCAACTCTTACCATACTTTCGTAAAGGCCAACCGTGCTCAATTTCAAGAAAAGGGGGTTTTAGCCATACATACCTCAATAAAGCTTTCTTTACTCCTTTAAACTTTTGGAACTCTTTGGTACTTCGATCAATTGAGTAAGAATTAAAAATTAAATCGAGAATTAGAGATGAGATTGAGACTCTAGCTTGGTTCAAGCATATTGAAAAACACTAGAGGTGCAATGTGATCTTAGGCCCCCTTTTTAGGGCAATTTATATCATTTTGTAGCCCTCTTTAATTCACTACCCCTCAACTACTCTAAGGTTTGATATGCATGTAAGGAATCTATTGTTATACCCAGGAACCACCTCAGTAATGACCCCTTATATCTGAGAATAAAAATAAGAGTAGGGGTGATGAAGTCTTACCTCTTGAGATGAAGGTCTAGGGGTATTCACTTGATTTTCTTCAAGGATTTAGCCATATCTTATGGAGTAATTTGATGGGGATACTTTCCCTCTCTAAAAACCCTCCCTCTCCTTCTAGAAATGCTCATAAGAATGCTTAAATGAGCTATAACATTGGATATATCGATAAGGAGGTCGGGTTAAAAATTAGAAAATTGGAGCCACGAGTCAAATATGCAATCGCATTTGCGATCGCAGAGTAAACATGTGGTCCGTATAATGGACCGCAAATGCTCCCCAGAAACTGGGCACTATGACTGAGTCTGCGGTAGAAATGCGGTCTGCATTCATGTTTTGTGGTCCCAAAGTGCACCGCAGAACTGACCCTCACAAAATTCAAAGGAAGATATACGACAACTATGGGGTCCGCATTTCGATTATGCGACCACATTTTCTACCGCATAGATGACCTCAATTTTAACGAACATTCTGACTAACTCCGCAGCAGATATGCAGTCTACATACCTGATTTGCAGCCGCATTTGGGACCGCAGTTCTTGAATTTTTTTTCTGGAAACTTATTCTTGACTTTTTAATGCATTATTCAATCCAAAAAGGTCCGCGCCGTATATTTATGAATTGCTAACACATGCCCCTAACTTGGCATCACGGGATCCGGGTTTTCGAGTATGGATTTTCACGGGACCTTACGTCCTCCCCCACTTAAGATTATTCTTCCTCGAATGAGGATCAAGGTTCACTTAATAACAGTCTTACTTCAATCTTCTCCTCTTCACAACCCGAAATAGGTTGACAGTCCCCAAATTTAGCTAACTCCCTAGATTACCAAAAAATTTGCCAGAGTTTCCTTTGTATCTAGACCTTACCCACCTGTCAGAGAGCCCCAGAAACATTCCATAACAACATAAACATATTCATAAGCATAGTATAACTTGCACATTATCAACCATGGCCATATACGCAACCATATTACCAAAAAGAGGATGGTTTTACATAAATCCAGCCAACAAATACTATTTTGAAGGAGTTAAACGCATAAAAGTTGTTACATGATAATTTAAACAAGTGTGGATACTTCTTTTTCATTTCATCCTCGGCTTCCCAAGTAGCTTCCTCAACTGCTGGTTCCGCCATAATACTTTCACAAATGCAATTTCCTTATTTCTCAGTTTTCGAACTTGCCTATCAAGAATGTCAACTAGGGCCTATTCATATGATAGCTCTTCATTTACCTCAATAGTCTCAACTGCAACAATGGTGGAAGGATCCCCTACTACCTTCCTTAACATAGACATATGGAAGACCGGGTGTACCAATGACATCTCGGGCGGCAGCTCGAGCTTGTATGCCACCTGACCAACTTTCTGAATGATTTTGTATGGTACGATATACCTTGGACTTAATTTTCCCTTCTTTATAAATTGCATGATACCCTTCATAGGGGAAACCTTCAAGAATACCCAATCGTCTTCTTTGAAATACAAATCTCTGCTATGGATATCCGAATAGGATTTTTGGCAACTTTGAGCAGTTTTCGACCTTTCTTTTTGATAAGCTTGACTTTATCTATGGCCTGGTGGACAAGGTCTTGACCTATCAATTTCTCTTATCCAACCTCAAACCATCCGATGGGAGACCTAGATCTCCTACCATATAATGCTTTGACCGGTGCCATTTAAATACTAGCGTGGATGCTGTTGTTGTAAGCGAATTCTATGAGTGGCAAATGGTCATCCCAACTCCCTTTGAAATCAATAGTACAAGCACGCAACATGTCTTCGAGCGTCTGAATAGTTCGCTCTGCTTGCCCACCGGTTTGTGGATGAAAAATTGCGCTGAGGTTTACTTACGTATCCACAACCTGCTGAAACCACTTCCGAAAGTTAGCTGTGAATTGAGCCCCTCGATCTGAAATGATTGAGACTGGAGTGCCATGCAACCTGACTATTTCTTTGATTTACAACTGAGCATATTGTTCCGCTGTGTCGGTAGATTTAACTGGCAAGAAGTGGGCTGATTTCATTAGTGGATCCACGATTACCCAAATTGAGTCGAACTTGCGCGGAGTGCGCAGCAACTCTTCCACAAAATCCATGTTAATCATCTCCCATTTCCACATTGGAATGTATATGCATTGTGTCAATCCACCGGGCCTTTGATGTTCGGCCTTCACTGACAATTCAGACATTTTTCCACAAAATCTGCCACATCCCTCTTCATGTTGTTCCACCAATAAATTTCCTTGAGATCATAATACATTTTTGTAGAACCTGGGTGCACGGAATACCTAGATGTGTGAGCTTCTTCCATGATACATTCCCGAAGACTGTCGATATCAGGAACATACAGGCGGTCTGGGTACCGTAGGGTACCATCATTCATGCCTAAGGAGAAATTTATGGTCTTATCATTCATGCCCAAGGAGGTATATTTATGAATTTCTAACACATGCCCCTAACTTGGCATCACGGGATCCGGGTTTTCGAGTAGGTATTTTCACGAGGCCTTAAACTGGCCTATCAACCCCCCTGGCCAATTGAGACAATGATGCAGTATCGTTCCATCAAGGAACCATCCTAGTCCTGGCCATTAATAATGAGGGACTTATTCCAAAAAGAAAAAGAAAAGAAGGATGAGATTATATCAGATAAGATAAGATTCCGATTCACAAGCCTTTAGGAAGGCTAAAAATGAACTGCATCGGATGATCAGATCGTTTTATATGGTCCAATTGGTGAAATGGAACGTACGAGACTGCAATGGTTCGTAGACTCCTCGATCGTCGCATATAACGGCGGCTCTGCACTATTTCTGGGGCTATGGAATTTAATGCTCTCACAGGAATGACATTATGGCAAATATGACCTCGAGGCCACGAGGCTACGGTTCGATATCGATTCCCCATCACTTCGTTAAGATAAACACGGAGACTATCTGTGCGCGGTAAAAATCACAAGGCCTGAATTTTGCTATCAAGAAAATTTAGGAAGCCTCCCATGAGACCCCGAGGATGGAAGGCCACGATCGTGTTCTCGACCTCCGGGCTCATCGAAGTTCGAATCAAAAGAAGCAGGGCTCGAGGCTAGGAGAAGATAAGATGTCTCCGCAGCGCATGACTGCACCTAACAGGGCCAGTCTATCCGAGACCTACCGAGATGACGTGCGATAGGCCGTCCCACCTTCCTAATTTGTAAATGGTATATACGTATTTTACTGAGCCCCATCTCCTATAAAAAGGGAACTCACCCCACCTTATAACGGACTGATGTTGCTCCTACTTCTTCACTAAGCAATAATATATCTCTCTCTGTCTCTTTCTCCTAAGTTATCTGTGTTCTCCAACCTCGAGGTTGCCTTAAGGATTTTATTGTTCTTCATTTTTTCTTCATCATTTATCTCAATATTGATGGTATAAAGCTTTGT
>MU745566.1:0-16173 GCA_026770625.1 Nicotiana glauca
AATCCGAGCCGTTGGATCAAATGATCTGAACGGCTTGGATTAACTGGTGGATAAGGAGACGGGATCGTTTTGGCACGAAACGGGGGCATTTGGTTTAATGAGAGGCGGGTTGGTCTTGGATGGGCACGGGTCGGGTAAGACGGGTTGGGATGGATTGATCTTGTCCGTTGATCATGGTGTAATCCAACGGCTCAAAGGAAACGTGACAAATACGACGTCGTTTGGACGTCGTATTGGCCAGGTCCCGTTGGACTGGGCAGGGGTTTGCATTTTGGGCCTGATCTGGTCTAATTTTGAACGGCCCAGTCCGGTTTATTTCCTCTTCTCTTTATTTTCTTTATCTTTTAATTAATCAAAACTATAAAAATCCTAAATCTCAAAATACTAATTAAATTCNCTACCTAGGAACCATAATCACCGAGTCCCTAAATTACGTGTAATACAGTTCATCCCTTCTGCCGTGGGCCCGGAGTGCATCGGACGCGGATCGCCTAATATTTTTATGGGACATCAAATAAGGCCTATGGAACCATTATCACCATGCCGAAATGACCAGATTATATTTTTTGACATTTTACGGCCGTAAAACTGGAAGTCCGTCCGAGTCCCAAATTTTTCGTGTGTGATAGCCCTTCCCTTGCACCGTGGGCCCGGAGTAAGCCGGAAACGGATCGCCTAATAATTGTACGAGACATTAAATACAACCTAGGATCCATAATCAGTGTGCCAAAACGATAAAATTATATTTTTTTGGCATTTTACGATCATAAAATTGGAAATCTTTTCAGGTTTCAAATTTTCATGTGATACAGCCCATTCCTTCCGCCGTGGGCCCAAACGGAGCCGGAGGCGAATTGCCTAATATTTTTCGAAGATATCAAATACGACCTAAGGAACCATAATCACCATGCCGAAATGAAAATTATATGTTTTGGCATTTTACAGCCATAAAATGGAAATCCGTTTGAGTGTCTAATTTTTGTGTGCTCAAACCCTTCCCTTGCGTCCTAGGCCAAGAGTGCGCTGGAACTGGATCGTCTAATATTTGTCATGGACATCAAATACGACCTAATCAACCATAATCACCTTGCTTAAATGATCAGATTACATTTTTGGCATTTTACGACAGTCAAACTGGAAATTCTCTCACGTCCCAAATTTTCGTATGCTATAGCCCTTCCCTTCTGCCGTGGTTCCCGAGTGAGCCAGACCCAAATCGCCTAATATTTCTCCAGGATATCAAATACGAATTAAGGAACCATAAACACTGCGCCAAAATTACGTGATTACATTTTTTTTGGAATTTTACATCCATCAAACTAGAAATCCGCTCGAGTCCAAATTTTTCATGTGATATAGCCCTTCCCTTCCACTGTGGGCCCAGAGTAAGCCGGAAACGGATCACCTAATATTTGTATGGGACATTAAATACGACCTAGGAACCATAATCACTGTGCCAAAATGAAAAAATTATATTTTTTTGGCATTTTACGGTCATAAAACTGGAAATCTTTTCGGGATCCAAATTTTCGCGTGATACAGCCCATTCCTTCCGCCGTGGGACCGAACGGAGTCGGACCCGAATTTCCTAATATTTGTCTAAGATATCAAATACAACCTAAGGAACCATAATCACCGTGCCAAAATGAAAATTATATATTTTGGCATTTTACAGCCATAAAATGGAAATCCGTTCAAGTCTCTAATTTTTGTGTGCTCTAACCCTTCCCTTTGGTCGTGGGCCCAGAGTGAGCTGGAACTGGATCGTCTAATATTTGTCATGAACATCAAATATGACCTAAGCAACCATAATCATCGTGCTTAAAATATCAAATTACATTTTTTGGCAATTTACGGCGATGAAAGTGGAAATCCGCCCGAGTCCCAAATTTTCGTATGCTATAGCCCTTCCCTTCCACCATGTGACCGGAGTGAGCTGAACCCGGATCGCCTAATATTTGTCCAGGACATCCAATACGACCTAAGGAACCATAATCACCTTGCTGAAATGACCTGATTACATTTTTTTGGAATTTTACGACCATCAAACTGGAAATCCGCTCGAGTCCAAATTTTTCAAGTGTTATAGCCTTTCCCTTCCGCCGTGTGCCCGGAGTGAGCCGGACCCGGATCACCTAATATTTGTCCAAGACATCAAATACGACCCAAGGAACCCTAATCACCCTGCCGAAATGAAATGATTACATTTTGTTTTAGAATTTTACGACCATCAAACTGGAAATCCGGTCGAGTCCAAATTTTTCAAGTGCTATAGCCCTACCCTACCACCGTGGCCCGGTGTAAGTCAGAAATGAATCGCCTAATATTTGTACGGTACATTAAATACGAACTAGGAACCATAATCATCGTGCCAAAATGACAAAATTATATTGTTGGCATTTTACGGTCATAAACCTGGAAATCTGTCCGGGTCCATAATTTACGTGTAATATAGCCCATCCTTCCACAGTGGGCCCGGAGTGATCCGGAACTGGATTGCCTAATACTTTTCCAGGACATCAAATACGACCTAAGGAACCATAATCACCATGCCGAAATGACCAGATTATATTTTTTGGCATTTTAAGGCAATAAAACTGGAAATCCATTCGAGTCCCAAATTTTAGTGTGCTATAGCCCTTCGCTTCCTCTGTGAGGCTGGAGTGATCCGGACTCGGATCGCCTAATAATTTTCCGGGACATCAAATACAAACTAAGGAACCATAATCACCATGCCGAAACCAGATTATTTTTTTGGCATTTTAAGGCCGTAAAATTGGAAATCCATCCGAGTCCCAAATTTTGGTGTGGTATAGCCCTTCCATTCCTCTGTGGTCCGGGAGTGACCCGGACCCAGATCGCCTAACATTTGTCCGGGACATCAAATACAAACTAAGGAACCATAATCACCATGCCGAAATCACTAGATTATATTTTTTGGCATTTTAAGGCCGTAAAATTGGAAATCCATCCGAGTCCCAAATTTTGGTGTGGTATAGCCCTTCCATTCCTCTGTGGTCCCGGAGTGACCCGGACCCAGATCGCCTAACATTTGTCCGGGACATCAAATACGATCTAAGGAACCATTATCACCGTGCCGAAATGACCATATTACATTTTTTGGCATTTTACAACCGTAAAATTGGATATCTGCCTGAGTCCCAAACTTTAGTGTGCTATAGCCCTTCCCTTCCTCCGTGGGCCTGGAGTGATACGGACCCGGATCGCCTAATATTTTTTCGGGACATCAAATACGACCTAAGGAACCATAATCACCATGCCGAAATGACCAGATTAAAGTTTTTGGAATTTTAAGGCCGTAAAACTGGAAATCCATTCGAGTCTCAAATTTTAGTGTGCTATAGCCCTTCCATTTCTCCTTGGTCCCGAAGTGATCCGGACCCGGATCACCTTATATTTGTCCGGGACATCAAATATGATCTAGGGAACCATAATCACCATGCCGAAATGACTAGATTAAATTTTTTAGCATTTTACGGTCGTAAATTAGAAATCCGTCCGAGTCCCAAACTTTAGTGTGCTATAGCACTTCCTTCCCTCCATGGGCCGGGAGTGATCCAGAACCGGATCACCTAATATTTTTCTAGGACATCAAATACGACCTAAGAAACCATAATCACCATGCCAAAATGACCATATTACTTTTTTTGGCATTTTAAGGCCGTAAAACTGAAAATCCGTCCGAGTCCCATATTTTAGTGTGCTATAGCCCTTCCATTCCTCCGTGGTCCCGGAATGATCCGGACCCGGATCGCCTAATTTTAATCTGGGACATCAAATACGACCTATGGAACCATAATCACCATGCCGAAATTACAAGATTATATTTTTTTGGCATTTTACAACCGTAAAGCTGGAAATCCGTCAGAGTCCTAAATTTTTCGTGTGCTATAGCCATTCCCTTCCACCGTGGGCCCGGAGTAAGCCGAACCTGGATAGCCTAATATTTGTCCAGGATATCAAATACGATCTAAGGAACCATAATCACCGTGCCGAAATGACCTGATTACATTTTTTTGGAAATTTACGGCCATCAAACTGGAAATCCGCTCCAGTCCAAAATTTTTGCTTGCCATAGCCCTTCCCTTCTGCTATGATCCCGGATGGAGCCGGACCTGGATCGCATAATGTTTGTACAAGAAATCAAATATGACCTAAGGAACCATAATCACCATGCCAAAAAGACCAAATTATATTTTCGGGATTTTACGGCCATCAAAGTGGAAGTCCGCCCGAGTCCCAAATTTTCGTGTGCTATAGCCCTTCCCTTCCCCCTTGGGCCTGGAGTAAGCCAGAAACGGATCACCTAATATTTGTACGGGACATTAAATATGACCTAGTAACCATAATCATGGTGCCAAAATGACAAAATTATATTTTTTACATTTTACGGTCATAAAATTAGAAATCCGTCTGTGTCCCAAAATTACGTGTAATACAGTTCATCCCTTCTGCCATGGGCCCTTTGTGCACCAGAATCGGATCGCCTAATATTTTTTCGGGACATCAAATATGGCCTATGGAACCATAATCACCATGCCGAAATGACAAGATTATATTTTTTGGCATTTTACGGCCGTAACACTGGAAGTCCGTCCGAGTCCTAAATTTTTCGTGTGCTATAACCCTTCCCTTCCACCGTGGGCCCGGACTAAGTCGGACACGTATGGCCTAATATTTGTATGGGATATTAAATACGACCTAGGAACCATAATCAGTATGCCAAAACGACAAAATTATACTTTTCTGGCATTTTATGGTCATAAAACTGGAAATCTTTCTGGGTTCCAAATTTTCGTGTGATACAACCTATTCCTTCCGCCGTGGGCCCGAATGGTACCGGACTTGAATTGCCTAATATTTGTCTAAGATATCAAATACGACCTAAGGAACTATAATCACCTTGCCGAAATGAAAATTATATGTTTTGGCATTTTACAGCCATAAAATTGAAACCCGTTCGAGTCTCTAATTTTCGTGTGCTCTAACCCTTCCCTTGCGTCATGGGCCCAGAGTGAGCTGGAACTGGATCGTCTAATATTTTTCATGGACATCAAATATGACCTAAGAAACCATAATCACCGTGCTTAAAAGATCAGATTACATTTTTTGGCAATTTACGGCCATGAAAGTGGAAATCCGCCCGAGTCCCAAATTTTCGTATGCTATAGCCCTTCCCTTTCGTCGTGTGCCCCGAGTGAGTCGAACCCGGATCGCCTAATATTTGTCCAGGACATCAAATACGAACCAAGGAACCCTAATCACCTATCTGAAATGACCTGATTACATTTTTTTTTAGAATTTTACGACCATCAAACTGGAAATCCGCTCGAGTCCAAATTTTTCAAGTGCTATAGCCCTTCCCTTCCACCGTGGGCCCGATGTAAGTCAGAAACGAATCGCATAATATTTGTATGGTACATTAAATACTAACTAGGAACCATAATCACCGTTCCAAAATGACAAAATTATATTTTTAGCATTTTACGGTCATAAACCTGGAAATTTGTCCGGGTCCCTAATTTACGTGTAGTACAGCCCATCCCTAGCACCGTGGGCCCGGAGTGATCGGGAACCGGATCGCCTAATATTTTTCTAGGACATCAAATACGACCTAAGGAACCATAATCACCATGCCAAAATGACCAGATTACATTTTTTGGCATTTTAAGGCAATAAAACTGGAAATCCATTCGAGTCCCAAATTTTAGTGTGCTATAGCCCTTCGCTTCCTCCGTGGGGCTGGAGTGATCCGGACCCGGATCGCCTAATAATTTTCCGGGACATCAAATACAAACTAAGGAACCATAATCACCATGCCGAAACCGTATTATTTTTTTGGCATTTTAAGGCCGTAAAATTGGAAATCCATCCGAGTCCCAAATTTTGGTGTGGTATAGCCCTTCCATTCCTCTGTGGTCCCAAAGTGATCCGGACCCAGATCGCCTAATATTTGTCCGAGACATCAAATACGATCTAAGGAACCATTATCACCGTGCCGAAATGACCATATTACCTTTTTTGGCATTTTACAACCGTAAAATTGGATATCTGTCTGAGTCCCAAATTTAGTGTGCCATAGCCCTTCCCTTCCTCCGTGGGCCTGGAGTGATACAGACCCGGATCGCCTAATATTTTTCCGGAACTTCAAATACGACCTAAGGAACCATAATCACCATGCCGAAATGACCTGATTAAAGTTTTTGGAATTGTAAGGCCATAAAACTGGAAATCCATTCGAGTCTCAAATTTTAGTGTGCTATAGCCCTTCCATTCCTCCTTGGTCCCGAAGTGATACGGACCCGGATTGCCTAATATTTGTCCGGGACATCAAATACGATCTAAGGAACCATAATCACCATGCAAAAATGACTAGATTAAATTTTTTGGCATTTTACGGCCGTAAACTAGAAATCCGTCCGAGTCCCAAACTTTAGTGTGCTATAGCCCTTCCCTTCCTCCATGGGCCCGGAGTGATCCAGAACCGGATCGCCTAATATTTTTTTGGGACATCAAATATGACCTAAGAAACCATAATCACCAAGCCGAAATGACCATATTACATTTTTTGGCATTTTAACACCGTAAATCTGAAAATCTGTCCGAGTCCAATATTTTCGTGTGCTATAGCCCTTCCATTCCTCCGTGGTCCTGGAATGATCTGGATCCGGATCACCTAATTTTTATCTAGGACATCCAATACGACCTATGGAACCATAATCACCATGCCGAAATTACAAGATTATATTTTTTGGCATTTTACGACCGTAAAACTGGAAATCCGTCCGAGTCCTAAATTTTTCGTGTGCTATAGCCATTCCCTTCCACCGTGGGCCCGGAGTAAGCCGAACCTGGATAGCCTAATATTTGTCAAGGATATCAAATACGACCTAAGGAACCATAATCACCGTGCTGAAATGACCTGATTACATTTTTTTGGAATTTTAGGGCCATCAAACTGGAAATCCGCTCGAGTTCAAAATTTTTGCTTGCCATAGCCCTTCCCTTCCGCTATGATCCCGGATGGAGTCGGACCTGGATCGCATAATGTTTGTACAAGAAATCAAATACGACCTAAGGAACCATAATCACCATGCCAAAAAGGCCAAATTATATTTTCGTCATTTTACGGCCATCAAAGTGGAAATCCACCCGAGTCCCAAATTTTCGTGTGCTATAGCCCTTTCCTTCCCCCGTGGGCCCGTAGTAAGCCGTAACCGGATCGCCTAATATTTGTATGGGACATTAAATACAACCTAGTAACCATAATCACGGTGCCAAAATGACAAAATTATATTTTTTACATTTTACGGTCATAAAATTGGAAATCTGTCCGTGTCCCTAAATTACGTGTAATACAGTTCATACTTTCTGCCGTGGGCCCTTTGTGCACCAGAATCAGATTGCCTAATATTTTTTCGGAACATCAAATACGGCCTATGGAACCATAATCACCATGCCGAAATGACAAGATTATATTTTTTGGCATATTACGACCGTAAAATTGGAAGTCCGTCCGAGTCCTAAATATTTCGTGTGCTTTAACCCTTCCCTTCCACCGTGGGCCCGGAGTAAGTCGGACACGTATCGCCTACTATTTGTATGGGACATTAAATACGACCTAGGAACCATAATCAGCATGCCAAAATGATAAAATTATACTTTTCTAGCATTTTACGGTGATAAAACTGGAAATCTTTCTGGGTTCCAAATTTTTGTGTGACATAGCCCATTCCTTCCGCCATGGGCCCGAATGGAGCCGGACCTGAATTGCCTAATATTTGTCTAAGATATCAAATATGACCTAAGGAACCATAATCACCTTGCCGAAATGAAAATTATATGTTTTGGGATTTTACAACCATAAAATTGAAATCCTTTTGAGTCTCTAATTTTTGTGTGCTCTAACCCTTCCCTTGCGTCGTGGGCCCAGAGTGAGCTGGAACTGGATCGTCTAATATTTTTCATGGACATCAAATATGACCTAATAAACAATAATCACCGTGCTTAAAAGATCAGATTACATTTTTAGGCAATTTACGGCCATGAAAGTGGAAATCCGCCCGAGTCCCAAATTTTCGTATGCTATAGCCCTTCCCTTCCGCCGTGTGCCCGGAGTGAGCCGAACCCGGATCGTCTAATATTTGTCCAGGACATCAAATACGACCCAAGGAACCCTAATCACCTTGTTGAAATGACCTGATTACATTTTGTTTTAGAATTTTACGACCATCAAACTGGAAATCCGCTCGAGTCCAAATTTTTCAATTGCTATAGCCCTTCCCTTCCACCGTGGGCCTGGTGTAAGTCAGAAACGAATCGCCTAATATTTGTACGGTACATTAAATACGACCTAGGAACCATAATCACTGTGCCAAAATGACAAAATTATATTTTTGGCATTTTACGGTCATAAACATGGAAATCTGTCCAGGTCCCTAATTTACGTGTAATATAGCCCATCCCTTCCACCGTGGGCCCGGAGTGATCCGGAACCGGATCGCCTAATATTTTTCCAGGACATCAAATACGACCTAAGGAACCATAATCACCATGCCTAAATGACCAGATTACATTTTTTGGCATTTTAAGGCAATAAAACTGGAAATCCATTCGAGTCCCAAATTTTAGTGTGCTATAGCCCTTCGTTTCCTCCGTGGGGATGGAGTGATCCGGACCCAGATCGCCTAATAATTTTTCGGGACATCAAATACAAACTAAGGAACCATAATCACCATGCCGAAACCATATTATATTTTTGGCATTTTAAGGCCGTAAAATTGGAAATCCATCCGAGTCCCAAATTTTGGTGTGGTATAGCCCTTCCATTCCTCTGTGGTCCCGGAGTGATCCGGACCCAGATCGCCTAATATTTGTCCGGCACATCAAATACGATCTAAGGAACCATTATCACCGTGCCGAAATGACCATATTACATTTTTTGGCATTTTACGGCCATAAAATTGGATATCTGTCTGAGTCCCAAACTTTATTGTGCTATAGCCCTTCCCTTCCTCCGTGGGCCTGGAGTGATACGGACCCGGATCGCCTAATATTTTTTTGGGACATCAAATACGACCTAAGGAACCATAATCACCATGCCGAAATGACCATATTAAAGTTTTTGAAATTTTAAGGCCGTAAAACTGGAAATCCATTCGAGTCTCAAATTTTAGTGAGCTATTGCCCTTCCATTCCTCCTTGGTACCGAAGTGATCCGGACCCGGATCGCCTAATATTTGTCCGGGACATCAAATACGATCTAAGGAACCATAATCACCATGCCGAAATGACTAGATTAAATTTTTTGGCATTTTACGGCCGTAAACTAGAAATCTGTCCGAGTCCCAAACTTTAGTGTGCTATAGCCCTTCCCTTCCTCCATGGGCCCGGAGTGATCCAGAACCGGATCGCCTAATATTTTTCTGGGACATCAAATACGACCTAAGAAACCATAATCACCATGCCAAAATGACCATATTCTATTTTTTGGCATTTTAAGGCCGAAAAACTGAAAATCCGTCCGAGTCCCATATTTTAGTGTGCTATAGCCCTTCCATTCCTCTATGGTCCCGGAATGATCCGGACCTGGATCGCCTAATTTTAATCTGGGACATCAAATACGACCTATGGAACCATAATCATCATGCCTAAATTACAAGATTATATTTTTTGGCATTTTACGACCGTAAAACTGGAAATCCGTCCGAGTCCTAAATTTTTCGTGTGCTATAGCCATTCCCTTCCACCAAGGGCCCGGAGTAAGCCGAACCTGGATAGCCTAATATTTGTCCAGGATATCAAATACGACCTAAGGAACCATAATTACCGTGTCGAAATGACCTGATTACATTTTTTTGGAATTTTAGGGCCATCAAACTGGAAATCTGCTCAAGTCCAAAATTTTTGCTTGCCATTGCCCTTCCCTTCCGCTATGATCCCGGATGGAACCGGACCTAGATCGCATAATGTTTGTACAAGAAATCAAATACGACCTAAGGAATCATAATCACCATGCCAAAAAGACCAAATTATGTTTTCGGCATTTTACGGCCATCAAAGTGGAAATCCGCCCGAGTCCCAAATTTTCGTGTGCTATATCCCTTCCCTTCCCCCGTGGGCCCGGAGTAAGCCAGAAACGGATCGCCTAATATTTGTACGGGACATTAAATACGACCTAGTAACCATAATCACGGTGCCAAAATAACAAAACTATATTTTTTACATTTTACAGTCATAAAATTAGAAATCTGTCCGTGTCCCTAAATTACGTGTAATACAGTTCATCCCTTCTGCCGTGGGCCCTTTGTGCACCAGAATCGGATCGCCTAATATTTTTTCGGGACATCAAATACGACCTATGGAACCATAATCACCATGCCGAAATGAAAACATTATATTTTTTGGCATTTTACGGCCGTAAAACTGGAAGTCCGTCTGAGTCCTAAATTTTTCGTGTGCTATAACCCTTCCCTTCCACCGTGGGCCCGGAGTAAGTCGGGCACGTATCGCCTAATATTTGTATGTGACATTCAATACGACCTAGGAACCATAATCAGCATGCCAAAATGACAAAATTATACTTTTCTGGCATTTTACGGTCATAAAACTGGAAATCTTTCTGGGTTCCAAATTTTTGTGTGATACAGCCCATTCCTTCCCCCGTGGGCCTGAATGGAGCCGGACCCGAATTGCCTAATATTTGTCTAAGATATCAAATACGACCTAAGGAACCATAATCACCTTGCCGAAATGAAAATTATATGTTTTGGCATTTTACAGCCATAAAATTGAAATCCGTTCGAGTCTCTAATTTTCGTGTGCTCTAACCCTTCCCTTGCGTCGTGGGCCCAGAGTTAGCTAGAACTGGATCGTCTAATATTTTTCATGGACATCAAATATGACCTAAGAAACCATAATCACCGTGCTTAAATGATCAGATTATATTTTTTGGCAATTTACGGCCATGAAAGTGGAAATCCGCCCGAGTCCCAAATTTTCGTATGCTATAGCCCTTCCCTTTCGCCGTGTGCCCGGAGTGAGCCAAATGCGGATCGCCTAATATTTGTCCAGGACATCAAATACGACCTAAGGAACCATAAACACCGTGCCGAAATTACCTGATTACATTTTTTTGGAATTTTACGGCCATCAAACTAGAAATCCACTCGAGTCCAAATTTTTCATGTGCTATAGCCCTTCCCTTCCACCGTGGGCCCAGAGTAAGCCGGAAACAGATCGCCTAATATTTTTACGGGATATTAAATACAACCTAGGAACCATAATCAGCGTGCCAAAATGACAAAATTATATTTTTTTGGCATTTTACGGTCATAAAACTAGAAATCTTTCCGGGATCCAAATTTTCGTGTGATACAGCCCATTCCTTCTGTCGTAGGCCCGAACGGAGCCGGACCTGAATTGCCTAATATTTGTCTAAGATATCAAATACGACCTAAGGAACCATAATCACCGTGCCAAAATGAAAATTATATGTTTTGGCATTTTACAGCCATAAAATGGAGATCTGTTCGAGTCTCTAATTTTTGTTTACTCTAACCCTTCCCTTGCGTCGTGGGCCCAGAGTGAGCTGGAACTGGATCATCTAATATTTTTCATTCAGAGCCTATGAATTGGACTCGACCTTTTGTTATAATCCTGGATTTTTTATATACAATGTTCTCTTATTTGTGCATGGATGTATGCTTTTTATATGACAAATTCTCCTCTTTCAAAAGGCCTTTGGCCAGCTTGTTATTGATTCCGAGTCCCTTTTCAAAAGGGTTTTATTGATTGTTGATGATTTTCTTTAAATTAAGTTACTCTTCACCTTTCCTGGCTGGATTCATTCAAGCTAAGACTCAAGCCCTAATTTTACTGACTACTAATTGATTGTCTTTCCTTATTTGGTCCAAACCGTGTACTATCGAACTATTTCCCTTAAATAATATCCTGTGTATTTGCCCCTATTATGCTACTCTGGAAAAGGTTTTCAAATTATTTCCCTTCCTTATTTATCATGCCCTTTTGAAATCAATCCCTTGACTGAAGGGAAATCTTTGTGATTTATTTTCAAATTATTTCTTACCTTCTTCTTACCTACTTTCTGCACTATAAAAGGGGCTACCCCTTTACACTTTCAAAAAAACACAGCTTCTCTGCACTAAACAGGCTTACACTCACAATTCATTACTTTTACACATGCTTACACATCTATTTTCTACATTCAAAAATACAACTCTTCTGCACTGAACTCTCTCACAAGCAAATTGCTTCTCTTACTGATAGCATCAAGCACTCTGTTCTCTACTCTTGTTTTACCTTCTGAGAAATTCCTGAGTTCTCTTGAACTCTCAAGTGTTCTGCTGCAAACTTGAAGTCTGCTCCTGCTGATTTCTACTGTTTGTTTACTCTGCTGTTCTGCTGTTTTCATTATTTTGCAACTGGTATGTTCTAGCTAAATAATGCCCTCTTCACTATGTGTTTACCTCTTGGTCTGCTATTCTTTCCTTCACCATGTGTTTATTTCCTAGTCTTTTATGCTTTCTTTCCTTATGTTTCTGCCAAGTAATATGCTTATGTGAACTCTCATTCCCTTTACACTTTTTTTTGTGTGAGTTGTAGTTCAAGACATAGAAGCACTTCACATTGCTGTCTATGACTCTGAACTAGGTCCCTTTGAACCTCTAACTCAATCAATTCCCACTTCCCTTCTCCCTCTTATGTGTTTAAGCCTGGATATGAGTCTGATGGTGTCCTAATCACCATTCAGACTCAGGTCTGACCCTCAAGGGTCTGCTCCTAACTTGTTTGACCAAACAGTTGGTCAGGGGTGTGTCAGTCTGCATCTATGGCCGGGTACGACCACCATTTGTTATGGTTCCCCAATCACTTTACACTTACTCCTAGATCTAAGTTCTGCCCCTCTCTTGCAAGCCATGCTTTGGGACCTTGAGCTCCCTTTGAACTTGGATACCTGAGGGCTGGCTATTCCACACTGCACTATTCTGTTCTAATTGTTATCCAGAGTGTAAGCACTGCCTGGAGCCCTTGAGGCTCCTTGGAATTCTGAAACACTTTGGATAAGAGAAGGCTTTGGAAATCTGGATCCCGGAATTGGTTAAACGCATATTGTTGGACATCAAGATTGAATTAGGCTTCTTGGATCCAGCTGTTAGCTTTTGATGTATGTTTAATTTCCAGTTTGATTTGTAATAATCTTTGTATGAAACTTGGGGAATATAGTAAAAGGGTGTGGGAGGGGTCTACTTTCTTGCATCAATAAAAGGGTAGATATCATGTCTTTAGGACTTTAATTTCCTTACTAGACATCCTGCCTATAGGTCTGTTTAACGTTTTAATTCAGTTACCTAGATGCCATGCCTATAGGGTTTAATGTTTAATCATATTGCACACAATTAGAAATCTTGCCTATAGGACTTCAATGTTCATGTAAATCAATGCATGTAGAGATCATGTCTTTAGGACTGCATATTCATTAGGCAAGCTATAGGGCTAATCAAACAATCATCTTTTCATCAATTCAATAAAAATTCTAAAAATCGAATGTAGATATCATGCCTATAAGATCTTATATCAAACGCGATTAATTCATTTTAAGCAATAGGAGTCTGTTAACTGGTCCTTAAACGTCTTAATTCAGTAACGTTTTCAAAAGCCTCCATATTTTAATAAACCCTTTGGACCAGTATACTTTTAAGTTCTTCAAATCTGCATCTTTTTTTGGAAACAGTTTCTCTCTTAATGTTCTGCCTAAACATTTTCCTACTAAACTTTGGTTTTCCTGAGTTCATCTTTTAAATATAGTTCTGCAGTTCGTTCTTTTTCTTAAAAATTCTGCCTTTTTCTCTAAAATTCTTTACAATTATTTCTATGTTCAGGCAGTTTGCCTACCTTTCTTTAACACTCATTTTTAACTTGCTGCAATCTATACTTCCTTTTCAAAACTCTTCTGCAATTACTTCTTTCTGAAACCAGTATTTTCTGAATCACTCGCTTTAAATACCTTAACTTCCGACAATTGGATCCAAGTTGAGTAACGCGGAATTTCTATCTAAATACAAGTGTTAAACCAGTCTATTTTCGCTGTTTAAGTTAAAGACCAAATCAGTATGTGCAAGACATGCTAAACTAAGTGTTGTTTGGTTAAGAGGTTTACTTGAGCCTTACTTATTTTCTTGTTCATCCCTATATCTGTTACTTGTTTTTGTATGTCGCAATTAGAATTTTAACCTTTAAACTCCATATATGCCTATATCCCATCCTTCCTCTTTAGGATTAGAAGTCCTGATACCACGGGATTGATAGGACGGGACGGGTGTTGATACCAAATTTTTTCCCATATATTTTTATATTCAAAATACTTTCAAAAAAGCATATGTATGCATATATAAGCATGCCCAAAAGTACTGGTATTTTTCCCAATTTTTTTTTAGATTTTTTAAAAGGTCAATTCTTTGTCTATTTTAACAGTAAGAAATCCAAATTATCATTTTTTGGTGAATAACTTATTTCATTCTCATATTTACACCAAAATATAATTAAGGTGATTTTTGAATATTTTTACCAATTTATTTGGCATTTTTAAAAACAAATTGCATATAATTGAAATTATGGCCTATTTCGTAATTAATAGCATTTTACAATTATAAAATTAGTTCCAGTATATTTAATTTAATATTTATATATTATTTATTAATTTAGCACCTTCAATTTGTTTCAGAAATCTTTTACTATTTTTATAAAAATCAAAAAAGAAAAACTGGCTATTTCAATTGTGGCCTCAATTCCTTTCAATTATAGCTTATTTTTCGTCCCAATTTTGACCCCAATTGCCCCCAAATCAGGCCAAAATCAACGACCCAATTGAGTTCAACTGGACCCCTTTACCCGTTTGTCCAACCCGTCCGTGTTGTACTTTAAATCCTGGCCGTTGATCATTTTGATCAACGGCCCTCATTCACACTTTCCTTTTTAACTCTACCAACCCCTAACCCTATCTGTCATTTCACTTTGACCGCCGCCCTCAAACCCTCCCCTTCTCTCAAACGCTCTCTAACACTCGAAACCCTAGCCGCCTCTATCGTCTTCTCCGACCAAATCCCACCAGAGTCCATGGCTTCTCAGGCCATAGACAGCATGTGCTCACTTCCCTTCACCCCAAATCGCGGCTATTCAAGGCTTTCAAGGTTCAACCTCAACGAGGCCTGTTCAGATCCTCCGCCGATTTGTGTTCCTGTGGCTTCTCCGGCTCCGTTCCGACGTGTTCGAGCCTCAAGAGCCTAGATATGGTCCAGACCTGTTCCAGGCCAGATCCTTTCCAAGCCTTCTCGTTTCTAGGGTTTCTGAGAAACCCTGAAAGCTGTTCGAGGTTCTTTCTCTCTTTATTTTTCTTAGATTTGTGATAGATCTGTGGTGTACTCGAGGTTTCAAAGCTTTTTCCCAAATTTCTCTTTTTAAAAATTAGTCAGTTTCAATTTAGGGTTTCCAAAACTTTTAAAACGATTTTTGTTTCTTCTTCTTCTTCTTTCTTTATGTGAATCTGCCTGTATATGCTTTGTTCTTATGTGTTTTCGCTTGTGCATATTTTCTCTTATGTTCTTATGTTTTGCCGTTATTATGCATGTTATTCTACTTGTGCTCTGTTATCTCTTCTACTGTTTCCACAGCATGCTTTCACATGTCTAGCTTATGTGTTCATTTACCTTTTTTACTGAGTTTTTGTTTGCCTTTACTGGACTTTTGTTTGAGTTCTAAACCTGTTTCGCCTACTATTTCTTAAAGTTCTATGTCACCTCTATTCTCTCTTAAACTTTCTTGAGTTTTTCCTGAACATGCTTTTTTTTTACTCTATTGCTTCAAACTTGCCATTATATCTATGTGCTTTCTCATGAGACTCTCCGAGTCTGTTCGATGGCTTTCCCTCTCCTTTCTGTACCCTACTCTAATTTGAAACCCTAGACTGAACTGGAATCTTTCGCTTATGATTTTGAGAGTGTCTATGCCAACCTTTTCTTTCTTGCTTAACGATTGTATGCTTATATACGAGGATTTTTATTTCAAAAGGGTTCTGCCAACTTGTAATTGATTCCAATCTCCTTTAATAAGGCTCGATTGATTGGTTATTGATTT
>MU745570.1:4216-48824 GCA_026770625.1 Nicotiana glauca
ACTCCATAGTGAATTCCACTGGTCCTATTGTTAGTTCCAACACAATATCTCCCACTGTGTCCTTTCCTCCTCCATCAAATCCCCGTACACAGATGCTATTCTTATGGATTCTTTCACTGTCAACTTTCAACTTTTCTTGTGTGGAGAGAGGACAAATGTTTTCACTAGAGACGTTATCAATTAATACTTGAGCAACCACGGAATCTTCACACTTCACTGTGAGGTAAAGGGCTCTGTTATGCTCAATTCCTTCCAACGGCAGCTCATCATCAGAAAATGTAACCCTGTTAACCTCAAAAATCTTGTTTGCTATCTTCTCAAGATGGTTTACAAAAATCTTATCTAGCACATGGGCTTCATTCAGAATCTTCATCAACGCCCGACGGTGTTCATCCGAATGGATCAATAAAGACAGTAATGAGATCTGCGCCGGGGTTTTCCTCAATTGTTCCACGATTGAATAATCTTGTGCCTTCATCTTTTCTAAGAATTCTTAATCCTCTTCTTCAGTAACAGCCCTTTTCATTGGTGCTGGATTGTCTTTAACCGTTTTAACCTTTCTTAATTCTTCAGGGGCAAAGCATCTCCCTGATCTAGTCAACACATGAGTTTCACACACTTCTTCTTTAACTTCTTTTCCTTTGTACATCACAGTCACCTAGTCATAGTTCCATGGGACAGCTTTTTCACTAACCACTGGCAACTGAGTCACCAGTTTAATGATAACCAGTTTTGTACGAGCGCCTTTTAAAACCAACACAGGCTTAACAATTGCTCCTGGTATTGTCACTTTAACAGGTTCTAGTGTTTCTATCATCACTTGTTCACTAACTGTCTGTTCCACTGTGACCCATGCCTTCCCACCGATCAATTTGTCATTTGCTTTATTCTCACTTGCCTTAATCATCATCACAGTTTGCGACGGCTTCTTGTATTCTCCCTTCTGCACTAACTCTATCATGTGAGTCTCATGATGGGTTGGTAGTGGATTTTGAGTGATATTGGGAGTCTCCGGAACTTGCACTTCAATTCGTCGTGCATCAATAAGCTCCTGAATAGCAGTTTTCAAATGCCAGCACTTCTCCGTGTCATGTCCTGGTGCACCTGAGCAATACTCACAATTTACTAAATAGCCTAGGTTCTTTGGGGGAGGATTTGGTATTTTTGGTTAAATTGGGTTCAGCATACCCAACTGTCTTAATCTGTGGAACAAGCTAGTATAAGATTCTCCTAACAGAGTGAAAGACTTCTTTTTTTGCAATCTGTCATTTTTGGCAGTAGGGTTGAGTCGAAAACCGGCTCGACTGGGATTTCTGTAGGTTCTCGGGGGTGGGTACGTGTTTTGGTTATAGTAGGTATTTTGTGGGTGGGTGCACGCCAGGGTGCCTGAGGTTGAGGGTATGTTTGGGTGTGGTGAACTGAGAAGTGAGGAACGGGAGGTGGGTAGTAGTGTTGTAATGGGCAATATGGGGTGTGTGGGTAGGTTTGGGGATGCGGGCGAGGTTGGTGATAGTATGGTGAAGGACCCCTGGACCATGCTCTCAACTCCACCACTGTTACATCTTCCTTTTTCTTCTTTCCCAATACCCCTACAGTGCCAGTCTGGATGGCATGGGTAGTTGCTTTAATTGCAGAATAGCTCATAATTTTGATGGATTTCAAACCTTCTTGCACCATGCTTC
The DNA here is from genome assembly GCA_026770625.1 of Nicotiana glauca. Classification (NCBI taxonomy): domain Eukaryota; kingdom Viridiplantae; phylum Streptophyta; class Magnoliopsida; order Solanales; family Solanaceae; genus Nicotiana; species Nicotiana glauca. The sequence continues at coordinate 5,899 of MU745570.1, forward strand.
CCATCTTTACTACTTCATTAAAAGTTTTCCCAACTGCTGACACCAGATGACAGTAATAAGTAGGCTCTAAAGCCTGCAGAAAATAATCCACCATTTCTCCTTCCTTCATCGGAGGATCGACCCTTGCGGCCTGCTCCCTCCATCAAAATCCGTACTCTCTAAAGCTTCCTCCAGGTTTCTTCTCAATTTTGGTCAACGAGAGACGATCGGGGACAATCTCAAGGTTGTATTGAAAGTGGTTTGCAAATGCTTGGGCTAAGTCATCCCATGTATACCATCGGGCATGATCTTGCCTTGTGTACCATTCTAAAGCCGCACCACTGAGACTTTGGCTAAAGTACGCCATTAAAAATTTATCTCTTCCTCCAGCCCCTTGCATTTTACTATAAAAACCCCTTGGATGAGCTACAGGGTCACCATGTCCGTCGTACAGATCAAACTTTGGTAACTTGAAACCCGCAGGCAATTGGATGTCGGGAAACATGCACAAGTCTTTGTAGGCGACACTCACCTGTCCTCCTAGACTTTGCATACTTCGGAATGATTGTCCCAAGCTTTTCACCTTACGTATCATCTCCTCCTGCTAGGCGTTTTTAGGAGGCTTTTCTTCTTCAGCTGAAATATCAAGAAGGGGAGTATAAGAGTATGGTTCATGAGGTTTGAAAGTGGGCTCGGGTGGATAATAGTGATTTCCTGAGTTTAGAACAATGGTTCGCTCGAAGATTTGTGTAACGCGGCAGGTGGAAGAGCTACGAACATAGGAGCAACTGGTGGTGGAGGGCATGGAATTTATTTTGGTAGTGGAGGTGGTGGTGTTTGGGAAGTGGTTGCGTAATATTGCTGGTAGGTAGGGTAGGCCGGAGAAGAATTCACTGTGGGAGGATCTTGTGATTGAATTAGTGCGGGGATATAAGCATGATTGGCAGGATAGGTTGGCAAGGGGTGTCCTTTTGCCCAAGCCTGGTACATTTCGGCCATCTGTTGTTTCAACTTATACATTTCCTCTTTCATGGCGTTGACATCAACCACCTCTTCTTCCCTAGACGGGTCGACAACAGTTGCTTCTATCTCTTGGTTGACCATTTTTTACATGTCCTTGGAATGGGTGTTATATGGGTGAGTTGCCAGAATGCCAGTCAAGCTAAACCACCTGTCTGAACTCATCATTAACAATAGTGTTATTAGTGGTTAGGGCATTAACAAACAAATAACTTCACATTTGGAATATGGATGCACCTAGGAACTATCGGTTTCTAATATGCATTTTCTCGTGCGCATGCATCATCCCGGCTTATTTATTCTCAACTGTGTCTTCTTTCTTTTATTCTTGCCTTTTTCTTTGCTTTGCCATGGCTTTTTATTGCAGATTTTTCCTCTTTTTTATTTTTCTCTTTCTATCCCGATTTCTTTTATTTTTCCGCTCTTTTCTTTTGGCTTTTATTCTCACTACATTTCATATTTTCATATGGCTATGGTCGAGTCCTATGAAAATTGCCTATATTGCAACTGTGCATGAATCAGATCAAGTGAAGTTTTTTCCAATTAGTATAAAATTAAATGCAAGAAAAATAAAAACACAATTTTTGAGAATTTTCAAATTTTCATTAATGACAACTGATTACATCACTACTAGACTATTATTTTTCATTTTCAAAATCAAAAGATACAAACTCAAGACTTGACTATTTTTTAGGAGTACATCAAAGCTTCAAACCCTGGGGCCCGTGGGGCATCACTCGGCATCGCCATGGGCCTGCTCAAGACTGAGAAAGTTTTAATGTGAACTGTAGGCTATTTAAAGAAATCTGGCCATGTAATGGATTATTTTGACTTAAATAGCAAAGTGGCTATTTTTCAAAAAATTTATTTAAGAAAACAGAGACTCAGTTTTGCAAATACGGCCTTTCATCACTTCCGAAAGGGAGATTTTAAGGCTGTGCCTGCAAACCGAATTATAATGACTCAGGGTGGCTGTTCTTGCAAAAACAGCCTTCCGGCGCCATTTTGGGGACATTCGGCTTATTTTTCAACAAGAATGGCGTCACCTGACTTATTGGATAAAAATTAATATTTTGGCTATTTTTTGCAAAAGGGATGGTTGGACCTGATGAGGGTTGCCTGTGTATCTCACACCCGGTAAGAATTAAACCAGCGTAGTTCGGGCCGATTGGCCAAAATCAAATCTATTTTGGACAACAATTTCTTTTTCAAATATTTTTTTTTTAATCTCATTTTTCATTTTTCAAAAATCCGGCAGCATTTCGGTACTATTTGGGTATTGGTTTTTTCACAATAAATGGTTATCCTCCCTTAGTCCTAACATTGCTATTTTTCATAATTTTTCACTCATTGTATACAAGCCGGTCAACATGCGAAATCGAGCAAATAAATGCATGTAGCACATAAGATACATCAGGATGGTCATTTCAATTTAGGTCACCTGTCCTAGAAGGACCCAACTCCTGTGTTGAGTCCCCTAAGCCAAATGCACATGATGCAAACAAGCGTCCTACTAGGGATCCGGCATGAGTTTATTGTTCTTCTAGGTTTAAACCCTAGGTTTATTGGTCTAGACATGGATTACCCGAGCGGACAACTCGGGCCGAGGAGGAGGCAGCGTACCGGGGATACAGAAGCTCCCCCGGCTTTGCAACTCATCCAAACCTCGTTCTAAATTGGGAAAAAGATTCTAACAGAAGAGAAGCTACACGAAGTGCACCCTTCTCCATGATGTAGAAGACTAAGAAAAAGGAAGGGATTCGCGACAGTTTATATACAATTCAACAAATACTAAAGCGGTAAAACATTTAGCACGTAAGGCATGGAACATGTATCAAAATCAAATAAAGCCAAATATAACAATTTAACTGAGCTCGAATTCTTGAACCCTGAACCGAAGTTCTGGGTTCCTATTCCCCAGCAGAGTCGCCAGAGCTGTCATACCTCCTTTTTTATCCGAGCTTTACTAACCCCGAGGAAGGGTATAATAAAAAAGGAGTTTTTTCCAATTAAAGGACAATCGAAACAAGATTTGTTTATTAAGATATTCAGAGTCGACACTTGGGAGGTTTATGGTGTCCCAAGTCACCGGTTTGAATCCCGAATCGAGGAAAGGGTTTGACTCTGTATTACAGTCGCGAACCAAAAATCCGGGTAAGGAATTCTGTTAACCCGGGAGAAGGGGTTAGGCACTCCAGAGTTCCGTGGTTCTAGCACGGTCGCTTAACTGCTATATTTGGCTAAATTTTGATTTTTATACCTATAGTGCAATTTTATAATTATTTACCGCTTTTAGTCGATTATCAAGAAAGTGAACGTCGTTTAAGAACGTGTTTTTGGATCACGTCACATGAAATGCACCCGGATCCTCGACACATTCTTATTCAACGTTTTCGGATTTGGATTTGGGTCGCATGAAATGCACACCCTAATTTAGGAAGGTAATTTTATTAAAATCGCGTCTAAAGAGGCTAACGTGTTATTATCTTTTTGGGAGGGCCGTGAAATTCGCTAAACAGCCCGTCCAGAATACTAAGTAATTTTTTGAGTTAAGTAATTAATGAGGGCCCCGTAATTGTATATTTGTTTGGCGAGGCTCGTCTCATATTATTATTAAAAGGCCAATCTTAAATCAAACTAAATTTTTCTATTTATTATTTGTCTCTAATGAGGCCAATTAATTCACAAATATAAATTCGGGCCTCGAATTCAAGTCCGAATTCAAACAAAAGGGGCAACCCTTTTAGCTTGAACCCGTTACCTAATTAAAAACCCAATTTTATATTTACGATTTAATTCCCTATATTCCTAATTAATCATTGTTCAAAGTTATCATGCTCGGGTCCATGAACATCACATGAATTTTGATCAGATCAGGCTTTAAGCATAGCCCATATAGAAAAGTTTTTAGCCAAGTATGTATAAGACGAAGCAGTCCCAAGTCTGGCCCAGGTCCAAATGAACAAGTAGTTATGATCGTACTTCGGCCGATAATTTGGGTATCAAGGCCCAAAGCTACCTGAGAAGTCTGATCACTGACCAAATGAATTGAACCAAACAACCTCTGGGATTAATTCCAACGGATCTAGGCGTCTTCAAAAATGGTAACAAGAAAGACAATGTGTAACTTAACAAATTAACAAGACATGGATCGTTTGAGTTTTAATTTCAAGCTCCAGTTATTTCATCTACTGGCCCTCTGTTGAGTCTCAGATACTAACATTGAGAGAATCACTTTAAGTTCATGTACCAATTAAATTCTGACACTTAAACGAGATTGATAAACTATGAACTATTATTAACAACTAAAACAGGACAAACACAATCCCTTGAAATGCTTAACAGCTATATTATGAATCAATTTAACTAATCAAGGCTGAAAGCCAACAACCATTTGACCAATATGAACTTCACTTTAGCTTGAACAACTTAAGCCAATTAACTGATCCTTATATTAAAACAACAGTCTGATTAACAAATCAATCAATTATGAGTCTAATTTTATGCAAGCTATACGTTAAAGAAATTGTCCTACATATGTGAAATAGAAACAGAAGAGAAAGATTTCATAAAACTAATTCAACTACATTTGTCATTTTCAATTCTTCAACATCACATTCATACTGACTCTTTCACAGTTCATACGAGATTAAACTGGACTAATTTCCAATTTTCACAGTTTTGTAATTTTCAAAACAATCTATAGTTAAAAGTCTATAATAACAGTCCATTTATCAGTTCCTTACAACTTTAAACCCCAAAATAACACTAATTAAACAATCTAGATTTATACAAATCTTCTCTAACAAACAGAAATTAAAAATAAATTAAGTATTGACTAAATAAAGATGAATAAAACAAAATCTTCAAAAGTACACTTATTCCATATTGTGAACTTGAAATTACAGTAGAATTCGCAATGTGTACCTGGAAACAAAGGAAATAAGTGAGAAGAAGAATTTCGGCTAAAGCAATACAGCAGCAGCAATTTCAGCAAATCAACAGAGTATTGACACAGCAACCAGATCAATTTTAACTCCATAAAATGCCCATAAATGACTCAGAAGTTCCAGAATATCAACACAACAAGCAACAACACTCAATTTAATCCAAAATGACTCAATTGAACTCAAAACCCACTTGAAATCAACTCTAATGAACCTTTGAAACTTCAGCTGACAGAAACTAAGCTAAAAGATGTAATTCACTCCTAAAAATGGAAACTAACCTAAGGTTTTTTCAATGAAACAGTAATTTTTTTGTTTTTCTACTGATTTTCTATTGTTTTTGGATTTTGTGAAGGTTTAAATTTCAAAATCAGATCTGAAATTCAAAAGGAAGTTTTGGGGGAAATTGTTTTTAGGCTCGAAAACCTTTCTACAAGGCAGTACCTACTGCCTTTCATAAGCAAAAGCTGAGGGATTTTCAGATTTCTTTATTTCTAACTCAGTCCCTCTAATTGTGACTTGTTTTCCAAGTTAGCCCTTATTATTTATTGTTTGATCCCTACTAGAAGCTTCTAGGTAATTCTAATTATTTCTACAGCATTCCTGTATTTTACTAGTTACCCAAAATGCCCCTAAACCCATTTGAATTTACTACATTAGTCTAAACCTACTCCCAACTCCTACCTATGATTATTTAACAGCTAACTGACATGTTCCAGTGATCCAAACAATCCTCAAGCTAATTGCCTACTAAAACTGACAAAACCTATATCTAACAGGATTTGAAATCAGAAAACAAAACTAAAAGAAAAATTGAAAAACATGAATGCATACCACCCTTAATACTTACTCAGAATCAAAAGAAAGCAGGGGAAGTATCTACTGGTAATCAACACAAATTAATCCCAATTTAATAAAAGCATACTATCAATAAGACTATGATTAAACAAAGTAAATTGAAGCCTAATCAGACGAACGGTCAAACGTGACTCAAAACCCAAGATAGAACACAATCAAATGCAACTCGGACTAAAAATTAACCGATAGACCAACCCTAAATCAAACTCTAAAATCCATAAAACTCAGAATGAGAAGAGAAAACTAAACATGCAAAGTAAACTGAAACTAGCCTATATGAAGATAAGAAAAAAAAACCACTCGAAAACTCACTAACGGGCTTGAGGGCTGCCACCGCCTGGTTCAGAATTCGAGCAGTCCTGTTTTTGACCACCAATGACGATAAAAATATCACGAGAAGGATGAGGAAGGTCCCAGGACACTGGTTCGGCGAAGTTTTATGAAACAGGGGTTCGCCGAAAAATTTAGATTTGATATTCGCGATGCTCCGGGCAGATTCGAGGCAAAAGACCATGGGGGTTGGATAGAGGAAGAAGAGAGGACATCTGGGCGGGCCGAAAGGAGTGACCGGTGTCATGGCCGGAAAATTTTCCATCGATTATTCGACGGATTCTGGGTGTGTTTGATGGAAACTGTTGGCAGATTTGGAAAGAGGAGACGGAGAGGAACGATGGGTGTTAATTTGGGGTGCTTTGGAAATGGTGTCGTTTGCTGGCGGTGGGGTTCCGACGAGGTAACGGTGAGGGAGGCGAAGGTGTACGAGGAGGATGAATATGTTCTTTAGGGTTATGAAATATTCAAATATTTTTATTAATTCATTGAGATCAAATCCGAGCCGTTGGATTAAAAAGATTGAATGGCTCAGATCAAATGACGCCAAACGACGTCGTTTTGTTTAATGAAGAGGCAGGCTGGGTTGAGGGATCATTTGGGCCTGGGAAATGGCACAAATTTTGGGGTCTATTTGGGTTGGGCGTGTATTTAATTCAAATGGCCCAATGCTGAGCAGCCCCTTTGTTTTATTTTCGTTTTGTTTTCTTCCTTCCAATTATTTTCTTTTACTCTTTTATTGTGTATTTTTTGTATTTTTATTTTTTCTGATTTTATAAAAATGATAAAATAAAAATCAAAAACAAATTGACTCTAACAATTATATTTCCTATTTTCTAATTATAGTAATTCCTAATTTAAATGCAACATAATACAAATTTAAACTAAAAATGCCAAAGAATGTTATTTTACTATTTTTCTCCTATTTTGTTCTAAAACAAATAATACTAATTAATACTAAAATGTGAAATTAAATCCCTAAATGCAAATGCATATTTTTTGTATTTTTATTTGTGTTTTTCATATGAATTATCATGCACAAATAAAAATGCAACCAATTAACACAAAATTCAACAAAATTCACAAAAATTGTAAAATAATAAATAAATTGTTTTATTTGAAACTTTTGGAATAATTTGCTTAGGGCAAAAATCATGTGCTCACAGACAGGTTGACCAAGTCCGCACACTTCATTCTGGTATGTACTACCTATTTTTCGGAGCGGCTGGGAGGGTCTTTATCCGAGAGATTGTCCGATTGCATGGGATTCCAGTGTCTATTATCTCAGATAGGGGTACTCAGTTCACTTCTCAGTTCTGGAGGACATTTCAGCGAGAGTTGGGTACAAAGTTGGAGTTAAGCACAACATTTCATCCTCAGACGGACGGGCAATCCGAGCGTACTATTCAGATATTGGAGGATATGTTGTGTGCCTGTGTTATTGATTTTGGAGGTTCTTGGGATGAGTTTTTACCACTTGCTGAGTTTGCCTACAATAACAGTTATCAGTCGAACATTCAGATGGCTCCATATGAGGCATTGTATGGGAGGCAGTGTAGATCTCCGGTTAAACAGTTCGAGCCCGGCGAGGCCAGGTTATTAGGGATAGAGATGGTTCAGGATGCCTTAGAGAAGGCAAAGCTGATTCAAGAGAGGCTTCGTACAGCACAGTCGCATCAGAAGAGTTATGCGGACCGGAAGGTCCGGGATGTGTCTTATATGATTGGTGAGAGGGTTCTGCTCAAGGTTTCACCCATGAAGGGTGTCATGTGGTTTGGGAAGAAAGGGAAGCTGAGTCCGCGATTTATTAGACATTTTGAGGTACTTAGGAGGATTGGGGAGGTGTCTTATGAGCTTGCCTTGCCACCCAGCTTGTCGAGTGTGCATCTGGTATTTCATGTATCTATGCTCCGGAAGTATGTTGGGGACCCGTCTCATGTATTGGATTTCAACATTGTTCAGTTGGATGATGATTTGACCTATGATGTGGAGCTAGTGGCTATTTTGGGTCATCAGGTTCGAAAGATATAGCTTTGGTAAATGTGTAGTGGAGAGGTCGGCCCGTGGAGGAGGCTACTTGGGAGACCGAGCGAGAGATGCGGAGCAGATATCCTCACATGTTTGAGGCTTCAAGTATGTGTCTTGACCCGCTCGAGGATGAGCGTTTGTTTTAGTTGGGGAGGATGTGATGACCTGGCCCGTCGTCACGTGAATTACCACCCCATTTCCCCCATTTTCTGCTTTATTATGTTTTATTATAAGAGTCTTGAGTGAATGAGTAAATTTGGATTGGTTTTGGATGGAAATGAGACATTTAGTCTCTTTAAGGAAGGCTTGTTTTGGAAAAGTCAATCGGAGGTTGACTATTGAGTTAAAGGGCTCGGATGGGATTTCCGGTGATTTGGTTAGCTTTAGGGGATGATTTTTGACTTAGGAGTGTGATCGAATATATTTTGGAGGTCCGGTGTAGAATTAGGCTTGAATTAGCGAAATTAGTATTTTGGCGAATTCCGGTTGGCAGGTGAGATTTTGATCAAAGGGTCGGAATGGAATTCCGAGAGTTGTAGTAGCTTCGTTAGGTAACTTTGGATGTGTGTGCAAAATTTCAGATCATTCGGAGGTGTTTTGGTCGGGTTTTTGATCAAATGCGTAATTCGGAAGATTTAGAAGAACTTAGGCTTGAATCCAATGTAATTTTAGTGTTTTGGTGTTATTTGTGGTGTTTTGACGATTGGAGCAAGTTTGAATCATGTTTTAGGATGGGTTGGCACTTTTGGTTGAGGTCCCGGGGGCCTCGGGGTGATTTCAGATGGCCATCGGGATGATTTTTGGACTTGGTGAGATTGTTGTATACATGATATCTGGTATTTCTGCATCTACGGAAAACGAACCGCAGATGCGGTTGCGCAGGTGCGGAAGAAGGATGGCAAGTGCGTTCATTGGCTTGGAAAGAAGAAACTGTAGATGCGTAAGGGAAGTCGCATCTGCGAGGCCACAGATGCGGTAGATTTGTCGCAAGTGCGAAAAGGTAAGGCCAGGTGTTTTCGCATAAGCGGACGTGTATCCGCAGAAGCAGGGTCCGCCAATGCGGACATGTGATCGCAGAAGCGGTTGTGGATTTAAATAAAGGTCCACAGAAGCGGAATTTTAACCGCAAAAGCGGTAGCCGAAGATGCGGTAATGGGACCGCAGATGCGAAAATCACTGTTATCAAAAGGGTTTTAAAGCTCATTTTGTTCCGCGAGCTTAAGTCCATTTCCACCATTTTTAAGCAACCTTGAGAAGTCTTGGACGTAATTTGAAGAGGGATTTCGACTAGGTGTGATTGGAGGTGAGTTCCTTGGCCTAAATACATAAATTAATGGCAGAATTTACATTGAAATTTGTGGAAATTCATCAAAAGAGGGTAAAGCTAGGGCTTGGGAATTTGGTATTTCAAAGTGGAATTTGAGGGGTCGAATGGACTCCGATTTTGGTAAATTTGATATGTATAGACTCGTGGCGAGATGAGGAATCCGGTGAAGTTAATTTTTTGATTTTTTTAGAAGTGGGCCCGGGACTCGGGTTTTGCCAACTTCGTGATTTCGATATTTCTCGAGTCTTTTCGGTTGGGTTGTGTCCCCTTAGCCTATTGTAACGTATTCCTTGTGGTTTTTATCAAATTCGACGCGAGGAGGTTGATTTGCGAGGCAAGGGCATATCGAGCTAGGATTTTGGCCGGCTTGAGGTGAGTAATGGTTATAAATGATGTTCTGAGGGTTTGAAACCCCGAATTTGCACAACGTAGTGCTATGTTGAGGTGAGACACATGCTGCATGATTAGCGTGGGGTCCGTTACTTCTGGGGATTTGGACTTGGTCCAATCCCAATTGATGATTCTACTGTATTTCTGACTGGGATTTAATTGATGTCATTATAGTCTGGTCTAGTTGCCATGTTTGGGGCCTTGTGCCGACCTGTAGAACCCTTAGGGGCAATTGCACATGACTGACCTAAAATTACTTGTTAAAATCAAACCCTCAGTCTAGGGGTGGGCATATATCGGGTAAAATCGATAACCCGAACCGTTAATTACTTATTGGGTTATTGGGTTACTGGTAAAAAAAAATTATTGGGTTATCGGTTCGGAATCGGTTTAGCAATTCTGTTATTGGGTAAACTGATAACCCAATAAGGATTTATAAATTTACTAGTTTACCCTTAGTGCATTGTAACATAATTGATAATACTAGAACTAGGGTTTCAGTTTCAGTTTCTCAGCTAAGAGTACTATGCTCGCCTCCTCGGCTACTCACTCACTCTCACAGTCTCACGCCAGTCCTCACCCTCAAAGGCCCAGACCTCACCAGTGCTCTACCACCGCCAGTCCGCCACCGCCTCACGACTCACGCGGTCACGCCCCCCCCCCCCAAACTAAGCCCGTAATTGTAAGCTATTCTTTTCCCCCTATTTTCTCATTTGAGTTTCGCTAATAGTCGATATTTGGTGGAGATATATGAACTTAGGAGGAAAGAATTTAGCAATTTCAAATGACTGCTTTATCTTCTCCGTAGGCTGATATGTGACTGCTAGTACTATCTTGTTTCATACTACTGGTTGGTTAACATTGTCTTTAATCATGTGCAATTAATTAATACAGCCTATAAAACTTTAAATCTAGAGTTGCTTTTCAATATTTTTTCCTTTTTGGTTTGAGCTTCATTACTATTGTTAAATCTGAGATGGCTCGGGATGTGTTATGTATTCCTATTTCAAGTGTTGTATCTGAATGTGCATCTAGCACTGCAGGGCGTATTCTTAATGAGTTTAGGAGTTCATTGACTCCTAAATTGGTGGAAGTTCTAGTGTGCCTTCAAGATTGGCTTCGAAGTGAGCCATTACCTGTAAGTGTTGAGGAAGATTTAGATGTTCTCGAGCAACAAGAACAAGGTAGCAATATTTTAATTTGTTTGATTGTATATTATTTTTATAAATAGTTTATTTAATATTTTTATTGTTTGACTTGTTAATATATATTCTCATAGATTTTGCCAATCTTGGAAACGAACCTTGCGATGATGATGTGTAGAATCTTAGATAGTTGTAAGTTAAAACTTTGGTAAGTTAATTATTCAACTTATATAACACATTGTATCAAATATTACTTGACTTAATATATTTTTTTTTTATGTTTAATAGGTGTAACTATGCCTCGACGTTGTGGTCTCAAAGCTATCTCACATGTTTGGAGTCACTATGAAAGGATTGAAGAATGTGATGATGGATGGTGGAAAGTAAGATGTAGTCATTGTCATCTTGTTTTATGTTACAATGCACAACAAACTGGTACTAAGTCCTTAATGAGGCATGTTAAGCGTTGTTTGGAGCGCAATTTGGTGAAGCCTATAAGGATTGAGTAGTTGTTGTGTTGTTTATTTGAATTTGAAATATTAGTATGTTTGGACTTTGGACTTGTTAATCTTAAGGTTGCTACTATCGTATTATTATTATTGTTGTCAGCTGTAGTTGTACTCAGCTGTGTCATATATAGCAACTTTAAAATTGTTATTGGTGTTGCTCTTTCTTTATTGGATTATGGGTGTTGTATTTATTGCAGTTGTGTCGTTATAGCAGTGCTTGTGTCATTATAGTAGGCTAGCAGCTGGATTTGGTCCAAAGTTTCTTTCTTCTGTTGAAAGCAGTAGCATTATCGTTTTAAACGTTCTATCTTGAACTTGAAAGCAGTAGCATTGTTATTGAATTTGGATTGCTGCGCTATTGATTATTTATTGAGTAGCAGTAGCAACGTAGAATTGTTATTGCGTTCTCCTTCCTTCTTAATTTGGAGGGATATTTGCTAAGAGATGTAATTCTTTATGGTTGATATCATGTCAGCTGCTTTTCTTTGTGTTTAATTTTGTCCTTTCTTATAATTGTAAAAGCTGAAGTAGATGAAGTTGATCTCTCAAGGTGTAGTTTGATGTTGCTCAAATGTCATATACTATATCAGATTAAGATTATATGTCAGCTAGGGGTGGGCATATATGTGCACAATGTTGAGCATTATGCAGAAGCAGTAACATTATTTCATTCCTGTTTCTTCTCTTTGTTAACCTCAATGTGCATTGATGTAATCTTTCAGTCAGCATTCAAAAGAATGTAACTTGTTTCTGAGTTCATATCTTCGGCATTTCTTGTGCGTTGCATCCTTCTCGTTCTAACAGTCCAACAACAGTCAACTTTTAATTTTAGTTTTACCTTATCGGGTAAACCGATAACCCAACCGATAATGATCAATAACCGATAACCAATATCTTATCGGTTTGGTTATCGTGTGATGTTATTTGTAAACCGATAACCGATAGGCAAAACCGATAATTTTCAAAATCGAACCGACCGATGCCCACCCCTACCTCAGTCATGTTCCTAACTGTTTAATCTAAGTATGCCCGAGAGGCTGAGTTATATTGACTGAGAGAGGTTGAGAACCCAATAGTGAGGGTATTTGATATGTTATGGATCGGGCTGCATGCCGCAGCATTATATTTATACAGATCGGGTTGCACGCTGCAACAGTATATTATTATTGGATCGGGCTGCACGCCGCAGCAGTATATTTATATGGATCGGACTGCACGCCGCAGTAGTATAGCGCTTGGGCTGTAGGNTAATTATGATTTCGGTTATTGTGAGAAATAAATGAGTTGAGTACTGGCTTAAAGGATTTTTACCTGACTTCTTCATTTAGTTGTTGTTTAAATTTTCTTACTATTTCGATATATAACTGCTTAGTGCTTTTTACGAGATTTCTTTTCGTCAGTCATTATTTATTGCTATTACTCACTGAGTCGGAGCACTCACTTTACTCCCTGCACCATATGTGCAGATACAGGTATTCCGAAGGTGTAGATTGAGCTATGGCTACTATTCAGATCTCACCGGAGTCATCGAGGTAGCTGGATGGCGTCCGCAGACCCGATTTCTCCCTCTATCTTCTTTACTTTTAGTATTTTAGACTATCTTTTGTTTAGGCTATTTCTCAAACTATATTAGATGCTCTTGACTCATGACACTAGATCGGTGGGTTTTGTAGTGATGCTATTACGTTTTTCCGCACATTTTATCCACTGTTTAAAACTTATATTCCTATTAAATTGGTAATTAAACTTTGTTAATTGGTAAAGAACACTATGTGAGGGATTAAGAGTGTTGAATTGGTCGGGCTTGCCTAGCATTCTGTTGGGCGCCATCACGACCGGGGTTGGGGTCGTGACAACATCGTACTCGACAAATAGCAAGTAACAATTAAGACTCAACTCCTATTCCCTCAAGCTAAGGTTGAACAAACACTTACCTCAATGCCTTGAACTCCACTTAAACCTTAACTATAGCTTTACCCCGTGATTCCACCTCCAATTCTGTAAGGACCCGACCAGTCATTTTGAACTTTTGCACTTTGATTGCCAGTTCTTGGGCATGACTTGCCCCATGTTAAGTATTATGGCTAATGTAGATCGTTGGTTTTGGTTTTCAGGAAAATTTGGAATAAATTTGAAAGAACAGTTTCAGTAGAGAGCCTTGAATTTAAAAGGTTTGACCAAGAGTTGACTTATTTGTATATGAGCTCGGATCGAAGTTTTTATGATGTGGTTAGCTTCGGGGGATGATTTTTGACTTAGGAGCATGATCGGAAGTAATTTTGGAGGTCCGGTGTAGAATTAGGCTTGAATTGGCGAAGTTAGTATTTTGGCGAATTCCGGTTGAGGGGTGAGATTTTTATCTAAGGGTCGGAATGGAATTCCGAGACTTTCTGTAGTATCTTTAGGTGATTTGGGATGTGTGTGCAAAATTTCATGTCATTCGGAGGTGTCTTGATCGGGTTTTTGATCAAATGCATAATTCGGAAGTTTTAGAAGAACTTAGGCTTGAATCCGATGTAATTTGATGGTTTTGGTGTTGTTTGTAGTGTTTTGATGATTAGAGCAAGTTTGAATGATATTTTAGGATGGGTTGGCACTTTTGGTTGAGGTCCCGGGGGCCTCGGGGTGATTTCTGATGGCCATGGGGATGGATTTTGAACTTATGCATTGCTGGTGTTTGCTGATACCTGGTATTTCCGCATCTGCGGAAAAGGGGCCGCTGATGCGGTTCCGCTGATGCAAATGGTTGGGGCGCAGATGCGAGTTTTGTTCAGTTGGAGAATTTTTGTAGAAGCAGAAGGGTTCCGCAGGTGCGGTTATTGACCGCAGAAGCGGTCCGTGTGTGTGAGGGAGGTTCCGCAGAAGCAGGTGGTTGACCGCATAAGCGGTGTCCGCAGGAGCGATATTTAACCGCAAAAGTGCAATGTGGTTCTATGGTTTATGGACTAGATGGGTTGTAAAATTTAGCTATGTTGTGTTATCGGACCTATGCGAGATAGGGTGACGTGGGATCACCCTCGGGTATATGCTTGGTAAAGTTATTCGGCTATTAGTTGGCTTTTAGAATAGCTCTGGGTACGTTTGAGGATGAACGTGTGTTTAAGTGGGAGAGGATGTGATGACTCGGCCCGTCGTCACATGAGTTACCGCCCCGTTTCCCCATTTTTCTGCTTCCTTATGTTTCATTAAAAGAGTCTTGGATGAACGAGTTGAATTGGATTGGTTTTAGATGGAAATGAGGCACTTAGTCTCTTTTAGGAAGGTTTGTATTGGAAAAGTCAACCATATGTTGACTTATGAGTTATATGGCTCGGATATGATTTTCGGTGTTTCAGTTAGCTTCGGGGGATGATTTGTGACTTAGGAGTGTGATCGCAAGTGATTTTGGAGGTCCGGTGTAGAATGAGGCTTGAATTGGCGAAGTTAGTATTTTGGCGAATACCGGTTGATAGGTGAGATTTTGATTCGAGGATCGGAATGGAATTCCGAGAGTTGTTGTAGCTTCGTTAGGTGATTTGGGATGTGTGTGCAAAATTTTAGGTCATTCAGAGGTGTTTTGGTCGGGTTTTTGATGAAATGCATAATTCGGAAGTTTTAGAAGAACTTAGGCTTGAATCCGATGTAATTTGATAGTTTTGGTGTTGTTTGTGGTGTTTTGATGATTGGAGAAAGTTTTAATGATGTTTTAGGATGGGTTGGCACTTTTGGTTGAGGTCCCGAGGGCCTCGGGGTGATTTCGGATGGCCATCGGGATGGATTTTGGATTTTGAGATAGCTGGTTTGCTGATATATGGTATTTCCGCATCTGCGGAAAAAAGGCCGCAGATGCGGTAAGGGAGTTGCAGGTGCGAATTCTTGGTTATGGGAGGACTTCCACAGAAGCGGATGCTGGTCCGCACATGCGACATCCGCAGAAGTAGATATGGACCGCAGAAGCGGACCTGAGCGCAGTAGTGTAATTCCACAGAAGCGAGAGAAGTACCGCAGAAGCGGTGACCACGGCAGCAATAAAAGTATCGCAGAAGCAGAAATGAGGTCATGTCAGAAGGGTTTAAAATAACATTTCATTCGCTAACCCAAACCCATTTTCCACCATTTTGAGCAATTTGGGAGCTACTTGGGAGCATTTGAAGAGGGATTCGAAAAAGATTGACTGGAGGTAAGTTTTATGAGTTAAAAACACGATTATATTGTGGAACTATCCTTGAAATTCTTGAGAATTTAGCTAAATTGGAAGAAACTAGGGCTTGGGATTTTAAGATTTTAAATTGAAATTTGAGGGGCCATTTGTTGTCCGAATTGAGAGTTTTTTATATGTATAGACTTGTTGTAAGATAAGGAATATGATGATGTTAATTTCTGATTTTTTGAAAAGTGGGCTCGGGGCTCGAGTTTTGCAAATTTCGTGAATTTCGATATTTTTCGAGTTTTTTCGATTGGGTTATGTTCCCTTAGCCTATTGTAACGTGTTCATTGTGGTTTTGGATAGATTCGACGCGCGTGGAGACCGAATTGAGGGGCAAAGGCATCGCGAGCTAGAGATTTTGCCGGTTCGAGGTAAGTAATGATTGTAAATGATATCCTGAGGGTTTAAAACCCCGGATTGCACATCGTAGTGCTATATTGAGGTGACTTGCATGCCGGATAGCGAGCGTGGAGTAGAGCACCGTTGGGGATTGTGACTTGGTCCGTCCCGTTTGATATTTTACCGCGTATTTGACTTAACTGTTTTGTTTATCATCATGATTTGGGCTTATTGCCATGTTTTGGGCTTAATGCCGATTATTTGAATCCTTCGGAGATTGTTATCACTGTTACCTCACTATTTTGATAAGTTATTTGAACTCAGTCCTGATAATTATACTGTTTTACAAACTCAGCCATTTTAATTAAAGTTTGAGATTTAAATGATACTTTTCACTGTTGTTTGGGCTGAGCACTACTAGTTTATTAATGCATCAGGAGCTTATGATGTTTCTGGACTGAGTGCGGCTTTCAGGCCTTGAGCGTGATGTGAGGAGGCTTTCAGGCCTCGAGTGTATTGTGAGGAGGCTTTCAGGCCTCGAGTGTATTGTGAGGAGGATTTCAGGCCTCGAGTGTTATATGAGGAGGCTTTCAGGCCTCGAATGTGATGTGAGAAGGCTTTCAGGCCTTATTTTACGTGCCACGAGGTGGCTTGATATTGTACTTGGTCCGTAAGGGGTCCCTCCGCAGTCTGCACCCCCACAATGAGTGCGGGTACCCATGTGGATCGGGCTGCATGCCGCAGCGAGATATGGATCGGGCTGCACGCCGCAGCGAGATATGGATCGGGCTGCATGCCGTAGCGATATGTGGATCGGGCTGCACGCCGCAGCGGTTACTATATGATACTGTTCTAAGAGTGATCTGAAAGAGAAAGCCCAAGGGGCTGAGAGTGTTTCTGAGAGTGATCCCGAGGGGCTGGTACTATTTTGAGATATTGTCCGAGGGGCGAACTTTTATGTGCGTATCTTGCATAAATATTTGCCTTTTTACCTGTTATACTATGGTATTTGTGCCCGAGGGGTGGATTTTTCTGTGCTTACCAGCACTAACTGTTTTGAAATCATTTTCGTAACTGTTGAAAAGGTCATTTTCAGAAGAGATTTAAACTGAGCCAAGATATTTCCAAAGATTTCACAGTTTCACTATTTTCTCAAAGGATTGTACCGTGCTTCTATACAACATGATGGTTTGCTTTACGTGATTTCTTACCGCTCAGTTGTTATTGACCTTTATTATTCACTGAGTTGGAGTACTCACTCTACTCCCTGCACCTCGTGTGCAGATGCAGGTATCTATTCACCCGGTAGCGGGTTTTGGCCGATCAGAGGCAGAGTTACATGAGTTAAGGAGGTGACTGCCAGCGTTCGCAGCACCGTGTTTCTCTCTTTTGTTCATTATCCCGATTTTGTAAATTTTAGTCCTTGTAGTGGATTTCATTCTGATAGATGCTCGTGACTTGTGACACCCCGATTAGGGCTGTGTTGGGTTGTAATTTCATTAGTTAATATTTTTAAGTCATATTTTTTTGTTGTTCATTTATGCTTAACTGTTTTTGAAAGAGACGAGTTGGGTTAGTTGGCTGGCCTTGTCTTCACAAGTGGCGTCATCACGACCAGTGCGGGGTTTGGGTCGTGAAATTGGCCATGGTGGGATGAGCACTAGGCGGTTGCTATTGCAACAGTTATTGTAATACACGGATTGGAAACTATCAAACACGGATTATATCGTGTTAATATTCACTATTAATAAATAAATTTGGTCCAAAAAATAAATCAATCGATCGATCATTTGACCAAATCCAAATCCATATCCGAAGCCGAAGCCGAAGTCAAAGTCGTAGCCGTAGCTGAAGACGAAGCCAAAGTCAAGCCGAGCGACGATGACGGCACGAGACTTGACTTCTTCCTAACTCTTTAAGAGCTACATGAAGTGCATTTGTATATAAACTCACCAAAATTCTTATCCTCTACCAATGAGGGACAATGTCTCATTAAAAGGAGAGGGAAACTTAAAATTTTACTCAAATTTTCATTTTCCCTCCATTTCTCATTCACCCTCTTTTTAATATCTTTCCATATTAAAAAGAAAAACTCAACAATCCACCATATGAATGGGGAATGGCTGTATCAAGGAAGTATGCATTAGAAACTTGTGTGACTCGCAAGCAAGGATTAATTGCATCTGGATAAGTAGGTTTCCCTTTGAACTTTCCATAGTGAACTTATGTCGGATATACCCGGTCGATTGGTAGATTTGATATCTTTGAACCGTCGAACTTTAATGTATACCTAGACAACCATAAGTCACACAATCAACCCTTAACCGTCTTTGGTTCTCATTGTTGTGTTCGTTTCAGCCATGAACACCGCCTGGTTTAATAAGTGCGTAGAGAATTGGTCTTGCAAAATTCTCTTTGAAGTGGCTAACACTTCACACTTACCTAGGTGATTCCTAAACGTGTCATCCTGTAGATACACTATTTGATATACCCTGTATCAAATTTAGAAATCACTAAAAAGCCTTAATGCTTTATCCTTGGTACTGAAGATTGTCTCATCACGAGAATGGACCAAAGTTTTTTGTTGACAATGTTGAACCGTCATTAATGACTTTGTTTTATCTCCTTGAACCTAGATCTTGGGATCTCCAGTCTTCTAGGTAGAGTTACCGCCACAATGACTTGTTCTCGGCCATAGTCTCATTCCCCTCGATATTTCTCAACTACCTCTCTAGTTGGGCCTTTTGTAAGTGGATCCGGCACATTATCACTTGACTTTACATAGTCAATCGTGATAATTCCTCTAGAGAGTAATTGCCTAACGGTTTTATGTCTTCGTCATATATGACAAGATTTACCGTTATACATAATGCTACCATCCTTTCCAATTATCGCATGGCTGTTACAATGTATGCATATTGGTGCCAATGGTTTGGGCCAAAATGGAATGTCTTCCAAGAAATTTCAGAGCCATTCAGCTTCTTCACCGGCTTTATTTAAGGCTATGAACTCAGCCTCCATTGTAGAGCGGGCAATACAAGTTTGTTTGGACGACTTCCAAGATACCACTCCTCCACCAATAGTGAATACATATCCACTTGTGGACTTCGAATCAGTTGAACCGGTGATCCAATTTGCATCACAATATCCTTCAATCACCGCAGGATATTTACTATAGTGCAAATCAACGTTTTGGATATGTTCTAAATATCCCAAAACTCGTTTCATTGCCATCCAATGAGATTAACCTGGATTGCTCGTGTCTCAACTCAGTTTACTTATAGCACAAGCTATATCTGGTCGTGTACAATTCATGATCTATATATTAAGCATCCCAACACACAAGCATAATCCAATTATGATATGCTTTGGCCTTTTCTCTTTGCTAATGCAAGATTCACGTCAATTGGAGTATTTGCAACTTTAGAGCCCAAGTGCTTGAATTTTTCAAGTACTATCTTAATATAATGAGATTGTGACAATGCCAGACCTTGAGGAGTCTTTTGGATCTTAATCCCCAAAATTAAATCCGCAACTCCCAAGTCCTTCATATCAAACTTGCTAGTTAGCATACGCTTAGTCGCATTTATGTTACTATCAGCATATCATCCACATATAGGAAAACAATGACTATGTGATTTGGAACATTTTTAATGTACACACGTTTATCACATTCATTTACTTAAATCCATTTGACAACATTGTTTGGTCAAATTTCGCATGCCATAGTTTGGGTGCTTGTTTTAGTCCGTAGAGGGACTTAACAAGTCTATATCCTTCTTTTCTTTACCTGGAACCACAAACCCTTCAGGTTGTTCTATGTAGATTTCTTCCTCCAAATCTCCATTTAAGAAGGCTGTCTTTACGTCCATTTGATGAATTTCAAGACCATAAACTGCAGCTATAGCTACTAGCAATCGTATGGACGTAATTTTCGTCACTGGAGAATATGTATCAAAGTAGTCAAGACCTTCTCGTTGTCTTTACCCTTTGACAACAAGTCTTGCCTTAAACTTATCAATAATACCATCATCTTTCATTTTTCTTTTAAAAATCCATTTACTACCCAAAGGTTTATTTCCAGGAGGAAGATCAACCAATCCCATGCATCGTTGTTCAATATGGATTATATTTCACTATTGACTGCCTCTTTCCAGAACAATGATTCCGAAGAAGACATAGCTTCTTTAAATGTTCGAGGCTCATTTTCCAATAAGAAAGTCACAACATCTGGTCCAAATGAAGTAGACATTCTTTGACGTTTACTACGTCTTGGATTCTCCTGATTAAATGTACTTTCTTTTGTTTCTTCCCGAGGTCATTTAGATCCTTCACCAATTGACTCGCATTGATTTTTATATGGATATATATTTTCAAAGAACTCAACATTATCTGATTCTATAACCATATTATTATGAATATCGGGATTTTCTGATTTATGGACCAAAAATCGATATGCTTTACTATTGGTCGCATATCCTATGAAAACACAATCAACGGTTTTCGATCCTATTTTTACCCTTTTGGGTTTAGGAATTTGCACTTTTGCCAAACACCCCCACACTTTCAAATAATTCAAGTTGGGCTTCCTTCCTTTCCATTTTTCATATGGAATGGATTGTGTTTTGCTATGGGATACTCGATTTAGTATTCGGCTAGCCGTAAGAACGGCTTCCCCCCACAAGTTCTATGGAAATCTAGAACTTATCAATAATGCGTTCATCATCTCCTTTAATGAACGATTCTTTCTTTCTGAGATCTCATTGGATTGGGGCGTGTAAGGGACCGTTGTTTGATGAATAATTTCATATTCTAAACATATTTGTTCAAAAAGGAGATTCATATTCACTACCCCTATCACTTCTTATCATTTTAATTTTCTTGTTAAGTTGCATTTCAACTTCATTTTTGTATTGCTTGAATGCGTTTGTTGCTTCATCTTTACTATTAAGTAAGTAAACATAGCAATATCGAGTACTGTCGTCAATAAAAGTTATTAAATACTTCTTTCCACCGCGAGATGGTATTGACTTCATGTCACAAATATCTGTGTGAATTAAGTCTAAAGGATTTGAATTCCTTTCAACCGACTTATAAGGATGTTTAACATACTTAGATTCTACACATATTTGACATTTTGATTTTTCGCATTCAAACTTAAGCAATACTTCCAAGTTAATCATTTTTTCGCAAGGTTTTATAATTGACATGACCCAAACATTTATGCCATAAATTATTTGACTCAAGTAAGTAAGAAGAAGCTAAAGTTTTATTATTGTTTTCGACAATTATTACATTCAGCTTGAAAAGGCCCTCTGTAAGGTAACCTTTTTCTACAAACATTTCATTCTTACTTATGACTACCTTGTTGGATGCAAAAATGCACTTAAAACCGTTCTTAACAAGAAGTCAAGCAGAGACTAAGTTCTTCCTAATTTCGGGAACATGAAGGACATTGGTTAAAGTCATGACCTTGCCAGAAGTCATCTTGAGAAATATCTTCCCATATCCTTCAATTTTTGCTGTAGCAGCATTTCCCATAGAAAGCGTCTCTTCGGGTCCAGCAAAAGCATATGTAGAAAATGCTTATCTCACAGCACAAACATGGCGAATGTCTCCAGAATCAATCCACCACTCCTTTGGATTTCCCACCAAGTTGCATTCAGAAAGCATGGCACACAAGTCATCAATATCATCATGTTTTTCTACCATGTTTACTTGACCCCTTTTGTTGTCTTTCTTTCGAGCACGACACTCCGTAGATTTGCGTCCGATTTTCCCACAGTTGTAGCAGTTTCCACTGAACCGCTTCTTGCTTGGGTTGTATTTCGGACCAGAAGCCTTCTTTCTCTTTTTGTTATCTTTAACAATATTCCTATTATTGTTAAATTTCCACGGCCTCTCCTTTCAGCAGCTTTATTGTCCTCTTCGATTCTCAACCGAATAATGAGATCTTCAAGGGACATCTCCTTTCGTTTGTGTTTCAAATAATTTTTGAAGTCCTTCCACAATGGAGGCAACTTCTCAATTATTGCTGCTACTTGGAATGCTTCATTGATGCAAGACCTTCAATGAAAATTCTATTAGTAAAAATACTAAAATTTTTACTTTCAACATCAGTATTCATTTGAAATATACTTTCAGCAACTAGATCATGAATAATCACTTGCAATTCCTTGACTTAGGTTATAACAGACTTGCTATCTACCATTTTGTAGTCCAAAAATTTTGCGGCAACGAATTTCTTCATCCCGGCATCTTCAGTTTTGTATTTCTTTTCAAGCGCATTCTACAATTCTTTTGACGTCTTCACCCCACTATATACATTATACAGATTATCATCCAGTCTGCTAAGAATATAATTCTTGCACAAAAAGTCAGAATGCTTCCAAGCCTCAATCACAAGAAAGCTTTCATTCTCTGGAGTTTCATCGGGCACATCAGGAACATCTTCCTTAATGAACTTCTGTAGAAATAACATAGTCAAGTAGAAGAACATGTTCTGTTTCCAGCGCATGAAACCAATCCCGGAAGATTTTTCGGGTTTTTCTGTCAGTGCCAACGCGGGTGTTCGTCTTGTCGATGCGTTGACAATCACCGTCGGAACATGGCTTGTCGATGCGTTGACAGTCACCATCGGAACAGTTTGGTTTCCTCTTTCATTTGCAATTTTTCTGTAAAAATGACACAAACAAACGTTTAAAACTGGAGTTAAAAAATCACGTAGATTTTAATCTCCAACAAAACGCCACGAAGGCTTTACTCTCCAAAACGGGAGTACACAAAATCACAAAGGTTTTAGTTTTCAGAATATTAAGGATAACACAAATACAGAAACAAAAATTATTAAATTCCTTAAGCTTGTTCGTTCCGATTATTATCCTGTATTTGTAACTAATAATTCTTGAAAATTAACGTTAGCATATAAATGAAACAGTAATTAATTCGAGCCCACTGAATTTACAGTGTTTTCTTAAGGAATTTAATCCCCTCCTAGTACCCAATGTTATAGATTATTTCCTCCAAGGATAGAACGAATTACAAACTGGTGTAGCGGTACTTCAAACCCCAGTGTTTCAGCGAACACAAAGTTCGGCAGCAAATTACACTTATGGATGCTTTGTTTGTAGTTTAAAAATAATGCAGAATAAGGGAGGACAACTCAGAAGTCGAATGAAAATTCTGAGAGGAAGGAATGCAATATATAACCAAACGTTGAGTGTAAACACAAGAGGAACAGATTGCTCTTTGTGCTGTTGGTGTTGGTATTTTTTCTTCAAAAAGCTACTTGCACCATCTATTTATAGTGTAGTTGTGATACCAGCCACCCTTCATGGTGGAGCATGCACTAGCTTGTTGGAGCAAGCACTTGGTCATGGTGGGATGAGCACTAGGCGGTTGCTATTGCAACGGTTATTGCAATACGCGGATTGGAAAACATCAAACACGGATTATATTACGTTATTATTCACTATAACAAATAAATTTGGTCCAAAAATTTAATCAATCAATCATTTGACCATAGCCATAGCCGAGCGACGACGACGACGGCACGAGACTTGCCTTCTTCCTAACTCTTTAAGAGCTACATGAAGTGCATTTGTATATAAACCCACCAAAATTCTTATCCTCTACCAATGAGGGACAATGTCTCATTAAAAGGAGAGGAAAACTTAAAATTTTACTCAAAATTTCATTTCCCTCCATTTTACATTCATCCTCTTTTTAATATCTTTTCATATTAAAAAGAAAAACTCAACAGGACGTGTTTGCTTTGGAAAGGTAATGACATTATTTGTGAAACTATCAAATGAAATACCAAACTAGCTGTTGCTTGTGAGGTATAACATACGATTCGATACAATTTCGTCTAAGACAAAAATAGATCAATAAGACAGTTGAACTAAAACAAAATTATTGGAAAATTTTGATAACTTTTGTTTGGTTTAAGTCTATTGCAAAAAGTTCTTTAATTTTTTTTTCCGGTGTAAAAACATAATCTAAAAAATTCTCCTCTTTTTGCAAAACTTTGTGCTGGCTACAAAAATAGTCCATAACCTAGTACATGATAATCCTATGTTATTCCGATATATATTTCCAAATTTCCCTCTTAGTCTTTTACAAAAACTAATTTATGTTCCTACGTCCCTTAAAGAGAGCGAGATATATGCGCGCCTCAGCCTGAATACTATTTTATGTATTTTTCTTGATCTTATTTTTCAACTGTAATTAGTTGTACTTTCACCAACAATTACTACTTCAACTATTTTCATACATTAATATGCGATTATCAACAAAAAATCATGTATAGAACCATATGTTTTACGTATTAATTAAGCTACTCCTCTATGGTTTCACATTATTTGGTAAAACAGACACATAGATCATAACTTTTTTCTTTTCGGCTGAAATTGTCCATTTAAATCAACGTGAAAATTCTAAGTTTTGCAATAAGGTGAGAAGAATTAGTTCTTTCCTTTCCCTTGCAGGCAAGAAAAAGGCGCACATATGAAACATAAAATTCTCCAATCTGTAGGAATACCACATCGAAAGATAACATATACCATAAAGGAGAGAACTGATATAAAACCTACAGGCCGAGCAAATTACAAAGCATACTACCTTTCTCGGCCTTTTTGCTAAGATCAAGTCAGTTTAATATCTGATATGTCAGTCATCGACTTATACGATATTAACTCTATTTTTTAAGGGGGAGAGTTCATTAAGGTAGCTTTCTATTTGAGTTTTCAAGCGTCGCTCATGCGTTGCACTAGTGTACGGGCCTGGCATACCTCGCTAAATTGGTCGCCCCCATTTAACCTATATCCATTTTTTTTTAAATTTTTTAACTTGTACCCACTTTTTAAATAACTCCAGCCCCCTTTCTCCTCCTCCTCCATGTTCTTCTTCTGCTGCGATTTTCTATCTAGTCTACTAGTCTAATACTCCTGAATGATGAACTTCATGTTTGTATATTATGTCATCTTCCTGTATGTAAATACAGAAAACGGAAAAAGGTAAGAATTAGCTACTCATTCTGTTCTCTTATTTCTTTAAGATTCCTCCTATATCAAACATAATTCATTGTTTATTGAAGCCAAGAATGGACAGAACAAAATAAGGAGGGGAATAAAAGGACACACTAAAATATGCAGAACGAGTTTTGCAGGTGACTAAAGTTATGGTTATAAAATCTAGTTGTTCAGTTACATAGTTGAATATGCACCAAATGCTTTAAGTCCGCTTCAATACGTCCAATAGTAGATAATCATATTAAAGTTTTGACTATATGATAGTTATCTCCACAAGCTAACGGCTGAGGCCAACGTAAACATACAATGAACTAAATAACTTCAGCTCTATAGCTGAAGTTTCCCGGTTACAAAGATAAAAACTTCAGCTTTAGAAGCTGAAGTTTTCCGGTTACAACACAAAAACTTCAGCTCTGTGTTGTGACTGGAAACTTCACCTCAAGTATGTAATATTAATAGGTGGGCTGGATATTACATACTAGAGCTGAAGTTTCCAGTCACAGCACAAAAACTTCAGCTCTAGAGCTAAACTTCAGGCCCGGTTACTAGAATGCTGAAGTTTTGCGTGATTGTCTTTTCTACTTCAGCCCCGTATGCTGAAGTTATGCGAAAAAGCGGGTACATTTGTAAATTTTTTTGCAAAACGGGCACAAGTTAAAATGTAACACAAAAAGCGGGTATAGATGCAAATGCCCCATTAATATTGCTTATTTAGTATATACTAGTTTTACTATACGTGTGTAACCTACTTTAAGTAATTTTTTTCTTCTAAATATCATAAATCTTATATTTTAAATTGTATTTGAATCAGTATATAAAAGGTTAAATTCTTGGAATCAATATGTCGATCCTACACACCTAAATCAACCCAGGAGGAAAAACATTATCTCATAGAAGTCCTCAATCATATATCACTCAGTATATTCAACTTAAACTTGATTAATTTTATAATCTTATCACTTTTATTGTACAAGTTATCATGCTTCCTTTGAGGTTCAGCAAAAATATATGACCCCTAAAATTTAAATTGTATTGAAATATACAACATAAAAGATATATAAGCGCATAATACAAATAGTCTACGTGCTTCAGATGAACACTAATTCAATTCAATGAATACCTTAAAATTTTTTAAATTGGACAGTAAAGCTAGACATAATAATCTACATCTTTAATGCTCGACGTTTTGAATATAATACACCAACCAATATATAACGTGGTGCATTCGATGTATAATCCAGAGACCTTATTCCGTAGAAGCATTTTTCATGCTCCTATTATCATTTACCCTACCTTTTTATATACCGTATCATAATTTATTTATTTTTTAATAATATTACAAGTTTATTCATCTTATTATTGGTGCATGATACCATGAAACGATGGTAAAATGACATAATCCATCCAAACATTGTATTCATCAAACGATACAATACAATACGATATATTATAAAACGATATGTAACAACCATCCAAACAAACTGTAAACCACCCCTAAACTTGGCTCAGATTTTTAGTATCCTTCTCGAACTATGCCTGATCTTAATTAACTCCCTCAACTTGGCATTTTGAGTGCCATTACCCTCTAGACGCCGATGTGACAAAAAGTATGGGTGCACTCGCCTACCACGTGGATTTTTCTATCTATATGGTATTTTTTAAAAAAATAAATATTTTTTTTACCTTTTTAAGAATATTACTTTTTTAGATAATGTTTTTCAAATAATTTTTTTAATAAAACTTGGATATAACTACATTATTTAGGCTAAATATTTTATTTTTTGGTAAACAATAACAAAATTTAGTTAATCTTTTTTTGAATTTGAACTGAAAATAAAGATTTATACAATTGAAATAAATAGTCAATGCATCTAAAAATTTATAAAAAATGCATAGTTGAAATAAATAGACATTAAAGAATTAAACGTTTCAAGAAATTTTTCTCTCTCCTCCATGCTCTCAGCTCACGTTAGCTAAACGTGCGCCGATGTGAGGCTGCCATGGCTACAGGACAAGGTAGAGGAAGAGGAAGACCAAAAACGAATCCTAAGACACCGATCTCAACTGTTAGAAACTCTATGAGTACTCAATCGAAGAATGAACAAAGAAATCAAACCATGAAAACTCCGGATCAGAAGGAAGGAGCAGAAGAAGAGAAAGGAGAGGATAGCCCGCTGATTAACTGTGAGGTCAGTAGGAAGCTAGCTAGATACATCAGCTCCAATTAAACATAGCGAGAGTAATGGATCCAGTAAAGATGGGGAAGTATCCAATGAAACAGTATCCAATGGAACAGTAGCAGAGTTGACTGATAAGGGCATGTAGAAGAATCTAAGTGCAGAGATCATAGCAAATCAGAATGAAACTACCATCGGAGCTCAAAAATAGGTAAATCCAGAGGTTAAAGAAGGAAATCAAGCAGATCTGAGAGAAGAACCAAAGAAGTGGGCTAATCTGTTCCAACAGAATCGAAGCTCAACTCATCGAATGGCTCTTAGATATATCCCTCCTCAGATTATAGAAGGGCAAGCTGTAGTCAAACTTGAGATACAAGATGTGAAGGAGGCAGAAGAAGAATAGAGTGCAGCGTTGATAGCCTATGTTGTAGGAGAAACCCCAGGTTACAATGCTATGCAGAGGTACATTACTCAAAATTGGCTAGATGTAGCTGAACCAGATCTATTCCTTCATGAGGATGGATACTTTGTGATAAAATTCCAAAATCTAGCTGATATGCATAGGATATTTTATGCCGGACCTCACACTTTTAGAAATAAGCCAATTATCCTGAAGCCCTGGTCCCCAGATTTTGACCTTAGCAAGGAGTTTCTAACTGATATACCTCTGTGGGTAATTTTTCCTAAATTACCAATGAGCTGCTGGGGAAATAAAGCATTGGGTAAAATTGCAAGTGCTATTGGAAAACCACTATTTGCTGATGAGTGTACAACCAAGCAGAAACGGATTTCATATGCAAGGATGCTGATCGAAGTGAATGTGACTAAAACTTTGCCTACAGAGATTATGGTTAGGGACCCTAGAGGAAGGAGTTTTAAGCAGTAGATAGTGTATGAGTGGAAGCCAATGTACTGTGACAAATGCCAAGCTATTCGTCATGTCTGTTCTACTTACCAAGAACCTAAGGAGCAAAAGGAGAAACGGCATAAAAGGAGAAGAGAAGCAAGAAAGTCACATATGAATGGAGAACTAAAGGGCCTATAAAACGCATTGAAGGCAATTTAGAACCTGGGCACACAGAACTAACTACTATTAAGGTTCCTGAGACAGTGGATCAAGCAGCAAAAGAAAGATCTCACCAGCAATCAGTGGAGCAGGTACAACAAGCAAATCAATACCAGATAACTAAAGAAGCAGAGGAAAATGGAATTGAGCCTACTGATAAGGGTAAGCAACAAGTGCTAGAGTTCAGTCTTGAAAACTTTCCTGTGTTAACTCCAGTAGCCAGCATAGGTAGTCTTAAAAGTGGAACAACATGTGCTAGTAATAGTTCTACCCTACCACATGATAGAGATGGGGGTTCTATACTATAGAAATGAGGTGGTTATTCTGGAATGTAAGAGGTACTAATAAGTGGTACAAGAGGAAGGAGCTGAAAAACTATTTAAAAAATAAAAACATTAGTTTTGCTGGGATCATTGAAACAAGAGTTAAGGAACACAAGGCTGGATGTGTTAGTCAGCACATTGCTTCTGGGTGGGGAATGTATAGTAATTATAATGTTGCAGTGAATGGAAGAATTTGGGTCCTATGGGATACTATGTACTACTCAGTTCAGTTGATTAAGGCAGAAGCACAGGTAATACACTGTGTTGTCACAAATATTAGAAATGATCAAGAATATGTAGTATCTGTAGTTTATGGGTTTAATACAGTTGAACAAAGGAAACACTTATGGGAGAACATGAAAGAGATAGATCAAATGACATCCATGCCTTGGGTGATTGGGGGAGACTTTAATGTTGTACTGCAACTTCAAGGTAGAATTCATGGTAATCCAGTTACTAAGGCTGAGACTCAAGACTTCAGTAAATGTGTCCATGAGTTGAACCTTAGTGAACTGACATAGGAGGGTGACTACTATACTTGGTCTAATAAGCAAGGGGCTGGGGACAGGATATGGAGCAGAATAGATAGGATGTTTGGAAATTATGAATGGATGATGCCGTGGGGTCATATATCCACTGTGTATGAACTCCCATTTATCTCTGATCATGCCCCTATGACATTAACTTTTAATGATCAGCACAGAAATAGAAAAATAACTTTCAAATTTTTCAACATCTGGGCTGATCATGAAAGTTTTATGTATAAAGTGCAGGAAATTTGGAATCGAAGCTTTCACAGACAAAAGATGCAGAATGTGTGGAAGAAGCTAAAATCATTGAGATTAGTTATGAGAAAACTGAATGTGGAGGAGTTTAAATTCATTCGGCAAAAGATAGAGAGAGCCAGAATTGAATTTGAACATATCCAAAAAAGCATTGATACAAGCAGCTCTTCTGAGTTGCTGCTGCAAGAGAAGAAGCTAATTCAGAATTTGGAAAAGTGGGATCTGATTGAAGAGGGTGCCCTAAAACAAAAAGCCAGATCCAAATGGATTCAACTAGGTAACTCTAATACTAAATACTTCTCAGCTGTGATGAAAGAGAGAAGCCAAAGGAAGCAAATAGTAGAGTTACAAACCAGCACTGGTAATAGGATTACTGACCAAGAAAGCATCCAAATGGAGATAGTGAATTTTTACAAATCACTGATGGGGACTGCTACACAATCATTGCCTGCTATAGACAAAAGGGTTATGAACATAGGAACTAAACTCAACCAACAGCAAAGGATTGACTTATGCAAAGATATCACCCTAGAAGAGATCTATGAAGGCTTATGTTCTATTGATACTGACAAGGCTCCTGGTGTTGATGGCTACAATGCATATTTTTTGAAGACTTGGCATGTTGTTAAAGATGAAGTCACAATAGCTATTATGGAGTTTTTCCTCACTGGGAAGTTATATAGAGCTATTAATTGCACAACAATAACATTGGTCCCTAAGGTATCTAAGCCTAAAATTGTTAAAGAGTTTAGGCCAATATCATGTTGCACTATCCTCTACAAATTATAGCCAAGGTTCTAGCAGCAAGAATGCAAGGCATCATGAGTAGAATCATCAATGAGGCTCAAGCTGGATGTATCCCTGGGAGAAAGCTAGCAGACAATATTATTCTAGCACATGAATTGGTTCAAGCCTATACTAGAAAGAATATATCCCCTAGGTGCATGATAAAGAAAGATCTTCAAAAAGCCTATGATTCTGTAGAGTGGCCATATATGCAGCAGGTTATGGAAGAATTAGGTTTTCCTCAATTATTCATTTCTTGGGTTATGGAATGTGTACAAACAGTTAACTACTCTGTTGTAGTTAATGGAGAACCAACTAAACCTTTTAATGCTGCTAAAGGTTTGAGGCAGGGGGATCCTATGTCCCCATTTCTGTTTGCTATAGCAATGGAATACTTGAGTAGAAACTTGGCTAGTCTGAAACAGGAGAGAGATTTTAAATATCACACTAGATGTGCAAAACTTAGGATCACTCACCTAATCTTTGTAGATGATCTGTTATTGTTTTTCAGAGGTGATATGAAGACAGTACAAGTGATGCAACAAAAATTTCAACACTTCACTCAGGTCTCAGGATTGCAGGCTAATCTTAGTAAAAGTGAAGCTTATTTTGGAGGGATGTCTTTGGTGGAAAAGCAACAAATATTGCAGTTTCTAGGTCTATCTAATGGTGAACTTCCTTTTAAATACTTAGGGGTGCCACTATCTACAAAGAAGCTGAGCATAATGCAAGGCAGCCTCTCATTGACAAAATGACTAAAAGAATTACTTCATGGACTTCCAAGACTCTTTCATATGCAGGAAGAATTCAGCTAGTACAAAGTGTGATGTTTGGAATTCAAGCTTTCTGGCTCAACTATTCATTCTGCCTACAAAAGTTATCAAGACAGTAGAGGGATTATGCAGGTCATATATCTGGACTGGTACAAATGAAATAACAAGGAAAGCCTTGCTTGCTTGGGATAGAGTTTGTGTGCCAAAGGCAGGAGGTGGGTTGAATATTGTAAACTTGAAGCTATGGAACAAAGCTGCAATTGCCAAGAACTGTTGGGATTTAGCTCACAAACAAGATAAATTATGGATTCGCTGGATTCATACATTTATATCAAAAATCAGCAGATAGTACAATGATAATTCCCCAGCAAGCTTGCTGGATGGTAAGAAAAATAATATAGGCTCATCGAATTTCAGAAACTAGACACTTCATGCAAACACATAATAGAAGCTTGATCAGACAGATATATTTACATTTGCTTGGAGATTATAGTAGGGTAGAATGGAAAGCACTGATCTTTAATAATCCAGCTAGACCAAAGGCTATAATCATACTGTGGCTGATGATGAATGGAAGACTGATGACTTGTGATAGGATAGCTAAGTGGAAGGGCACTGTTAATATACAATGTCTAATGTGCAGGAAAGCAGTGAAAACTAGAGATCATCTTTTTGGGCAGTGTGAATTTAATCAACAAATATGGATCAAAATGTGTAATTGGCTAGAGAAACAATTTCATGGCTTCTCCATTTGGCAACAATTCTACAGATGGGCATTGAAAAGTGCCAAAGGGAAAACTCAGCGAGCTCAAATCTTCAGAATGGTGTATGCAGAAGTTGCCAACCATATTTGGATGGAGAGGAACAGAAAAATATTTGAACAAAAGAGTAGTGTTTGGGAACAGATTACAAAAGAGATAGCATATGTTGTTAGTGCTAGAGCTACTACTAGAATTCAATCGGCTGTATATAGTTTACATTTCTAGATAGTTGAGTATACAGGGTAAAAGATAGATAGCAAGCTGTGTTAGCTATGCTATAGCTGTGTAATTACTTCTTGGTGATTAATAAAAATGTTAGTTACCAAAAAAAAAGAAATAAATAGACATTGCATCAAAAGAATAAATAAAAAGAGTGTACAATTGCAAGAAATTTATACTTTTTTACTTTTGCAAAAATACATAGTTGTGTACAATTGCAAAAATACACAATTGTGTATTTTTACTTTTTTAGGTAAAATTTATAAAAAAAATAAAAAAAAAAGTAGAGCGCCATAATTTATAGTTATACAAAAAATTATAGACGAAATAATTAATTTCAAATTATGTATTTTTATAACTTTTTAGATGCCTTGATTATTTATTTCAATTGTATAAATCTTTATTTTCGGGTCAAATTCAAAAAAAGATTAACTAAAATTTTATTATTTTTGGCGAAATAAAAATATTTAACCTAAATAATGTAGTTGTATCTAAGTTTTATTATAAAATGTATTCGAAAAAAATTATCTAAAAAGTAATATTCTTAAAAAGGTAAAAAAGTATTTTATTTTTCAAAAAAATATCACATAGGCAGAAAAATCCGCGTGGCAGGTGAGTGCACCCGCACTTTTTGCCACATCAGCGTCTAGGAGGATAATGGCTCTCAAAATACCAAGTTGAGGGAGGTAATTAAGACCGGGCATATTTCGGGGAGGGGGGCGAATAAGCCAAGTTTAGGGGTGGTTTAAGGTATTTTGCCTTTGGAAAATGATACATATTTAGATGGTTGTTGTACAAAATCACTCCTAACATATGTGAGTAATCAATAAGGCGGGTTTAAATGTGAGTTTAGAAAATAAGCCTTGACGTGGTGAGTTTAGCAATAATAAAGCTTTGACGTGGTCATAGTAAGTGATAAAATAGTGACAGCTAGCGTAGTGCATGAGAATATGCCTAGTAAATTATTGTAGTTGCTCGGAAGAAAATTACGACACTTGAAGTGCTCAATGATCAGTATATAATATTTAAGACGAAATAATAAAAGACATAGTGGGAAGGATTACGACAATAGGTGAAATCATAATATAAAATCTCTATTACTATTCTAATAGGTAAGTGTTCTTTAAGATGCACCCAAATTATTCCTATATAAACGGAATCTAATGGATTAAATATTGCAACAAGTTGAATATTTTATAAACAGTAATTTTATTTTTTACAATCCTGAATCAATTTAAGCACTTATGTTGACCGACGAAATTCAAACACGCGAAGTCACTTTAAAACACATGAATTTGATGTTATCTCGATTAAGAGACTCTTAACATGACCTCATAACGGAGGATGTGATGTTGCTCAAGAAGATAATGACATTATTCATGACTCGTGAGACTATCGAAACGCCGAACTAGATGTTGATATTGAGACATGAAAGAAGATTCCTACCTTAGACAAAATAGGTGTAAGGACCTGTCTTAACCGTAAGTGCATTCGCTATTCGATTCCATCCCAAATTCCACCAATTTTTTATTCCAAAGTGACCCCGAATACCTAAAGGTTATTCCACAAGGTTTGTCTAATAAGGGGCCGTTTGGCTATACAAAAAAAGTTTACTTTTTTTCGAAAACGGCTTTTGGCCAAGAAATTTGTAATTTTCATTTGAAGATAAATTTTGAAATTATTCAAAAATTTAAAAAGCTCCAAAAGACTGTTTTTCAAAATTCACTTCAAATCACGCACAATAATTAAAAAATAACCTAAAATTATATTCATGTCCAAACACAACTCTAACTTTCAAATAGAATTTTCACTTGAAAAAATTTCACTTTTTTCTGGAATTTTACAATTCTTATGTCCAAATGCCCACTAAGTCGTTTGGACAGAGAATTTCTTGAACTTTTTTGATAACTTTTATTTGGGCGATTTGCAGTCATACCCTATATTTATGCCATCTTTTAACCTATATCCTATTTTTAAAAACTATTAATTTTGATACCAACTAACAAAAAATCCGTAATAATATGACTATTATACCCCTTCCAAAATATATAAAAGATGCATAACGCATACCAGATTCAAATTCCAGATCGCCTCCGTCTCTCCTCCATCACTCCGACTCTCTTCAGATCGCCTCTCGCAAACCAGATTTGGACCAGATTCAAATTTCAAATTACAAAATGTATTGTAAGTATTCAAATTCGTCTTTAGAATTAAAATATTTTTTGAAACTGATTGGTTGATTGACGGATGAAACATTAACTCTTCACTGATATGCTGAATTTGCATTCTAAATCTGTTTCACGTTGAATTCTAACATTCTGTGACGACCCAGCCGGTCGTCTTAAGAATTAACGCCCCGATCCCCTATTAACTATTTTTTCCAAGTTTATTTCTGTTATTTTAGTTTGTCGGGACGTTCGTTTTTGAGTTTCGAAGAGTTTTGGGACACTTAGTCCCTAAATGAGAGCTTAAGTGTTGGAAAGTAGTCAGTAGTCAAAAAAGTGTGAAGATGAACTCGGAATGGAAATATGATGGTCCTGTTAGCTCCGTTAGGTGATTTCGGGGTTAGGAGCGTGATCGGAATGTGTTTTGGAGATCCGTAGCTAAATTAGGCTTGAAATGTCGAAAGTTAAATTTTTGAAGTTTTTCGGTCCGATAGTGAGATTTTGGTCTGAGGGTCGGAATAGAATTCCGGAAGTTGAAGTAGCTTCGTCATGTCATTTGGGATGTGTGTGCAAAATTTCAGGCAATTCGCATGTGTTTTGGGTTAGGTTTTTTATCGAAAGCATATTGTGAGGGAATTTGAAGTTCTTAGGCTTAAATCCTTGATTAATTCGAGTTTCCGATATTGTTTTAGGTGGTTTAAGGATTGGTACAAGTTTGAATGATGTTATAGGATATGTCCGTAGGTTTAGTTGAGGTCCCAGGGGCCTCGGGTTTGTTTCGAATGCTCAACGGAGCATTTAAAGTTGTTAAAAATTGCAGATTTTTGCTTCAGGTCTGTTGCAGACCTATCCTTCTTCGCGTTCGCGTTAATGCCCCCGCATTCGCAAAGCTTTACCTTTTCCCTCCTTCGCGTTCACATCCCAGCCCTCACGTTCGCATAGCATTATTTGGCCCTGATTGCTATGGCTATTTTTCCTCACCGGGTTTGCATGCCTTCGATCGCGTTCGCTTAGCTTTGCAATGTTCGCCCTTCGCATTCACGCCTCCTACTTCGCGTTCGCGAAGAGCAATTTCTGGGCGACAATGATTTCTCTTCCGCGTTCGCAATAAAGCTTCCGCGTTTGTGAAGCATAATTGAGCAGCTTTCATTTTTTGACTTCGCAAACGCGAGACTTCCTCCGCGTTCGTGATGCATTAAATACCTGGGCAGATATAACATTTCAAAAATGAGGGATTACCATTTTTACCAAAACTCAAGCTTGGGAGCTCGGAATTTGAGCCAGATTTTGAGGGTTTTTAGAGATATCGATTCTAAACTTCTTTTTGCTTGTAACCTACTAATCTAAGCGTGAATTCCTCCTTTAATTTCGGATTTTGAAAGAAAATTTGATAAAACTTCATAGGCCGAATTATTAATTTTTGATGGGGATTTTGACATCCGATTTGAGTGATTTTTATATGGTTAGACTCGTGTGTGTATGAGGATTCTGAAAATATTAATTTCACCCAATTTCGAGATGTTGACCTAAGGGGCATTTTGGTCATTTTACCTAATTTTGCGTCTTAGCTTTGAATTAAATCGTAGAATCAGTTGCTTGAGATGTTATTACATTATGTAATTGAATTGAATAGATTTGGGTCATTTGGAGTTGGATACTAGTGGCAAAGGCGTGGTTTCTAGTTGACTTTGAGCC
Organism: Nicotiana glauca; assembly: GCA_026770625.1. Classification (NCBI taxonomy): domain Eukaryota; kingdom Viridiplantae; phylum Streptophyta; class Magnoliopsida; order Solanales; family Solanaceae; genus Nicotiana; species Nicotiana glauca. The sequence continues at coordinate 41,739 of MU745570.1, forward strand.
GGTTCAAGGTAAGTGGCTTGTCTAACCTTGTGTGGGGGACCTTTCCCCTTAGGATCTGATATTTGGTAATTGAATGCCTTGTACGTGGGGTGACGAGCGCGTAATTGAGCCAATTGTTGGAAATCCGATTTTATTTTAAGTATTCAAATTGAGTTCTTTTCTTACTTGTTTTATTCAACTTGCAAATATAGCATGTGCTAGTTTAGAAGAGTATGCTTAGTTGAACTAATTGCCTATTTGCTTAAACTATCTTAATTGTATTACGTGAAGCATGTTAGGCTAGAATTTACTGTTTACTTATTACGGACTTAGTATTTATTTTGATATCCTTGAGTTGATGTTGCGTATTTACATTTGGACTACGGGACGGCATCTCAAGAGATCCCCTATGCGTAATTATGATTTGGACTGAGGTGTGGGATACCCGGAGATACCCGACACTTATGTATATTGAGGATACCAAGAGATCCCTGGTATAGTTATTGAGGATACCAAGAGATCCCTGGCATATTTATTGAGGATACCAAGAGATCCCCTGGTTATCATTTTTTTGTTGTTAACAGTATTTCCTTGTAGTTTGCCTTATTCTTTGTTTTTGTTATTGCACGCTTATGATACTGTGTAAATCCTTATTATCGACTCTTAGTTTTACAGCTTATTGTCTTATCATTTCATTATATATATGTTTATCTCAGTAGGGCCCTGACCTTCCTCGTCACTACCTAACCGAGGTTAGGCTTGACACTTACTGAGTACCGTTGTGGTGTACTCATGCCCTTTCTGCACATGTTTTTCATGTGCAGGTCCAGGTACCTCCACTCAAGCGTATCATCCTTGAGGCAGGGATCATTTTGGAGACTTCGAGGTACATCCGTTCGTAGACCGAAGAGTCTCCTTCTTTACTCTATCTTGTAGTGTTAGCCCTTTCTATCATACTATTGATGTAGACATTTCTAGAGATAAGAGCATTTTACTGTATTCTTTCTAGCTTGTGTTCCCGTGAGTTTCCACGTTTTGGGATAGTATTTGTACAAGTTTGAGATATTGTGCTATATATGCAGAGTTGCATTTACGCAAGGTTTCTATTATTTGCACTTGTTAGGCTTACCTAGTCGTAGCGACTAGGTGTCGTCACGACAGCTGGGGTCGTGACAAGTTGGTATCAGAGCTATAGGTTCATAGCAGTTACGGAACATAGGTAGGTTTATTAGAGTCTCGCTGATCGGTACGGAGACGTCTGTACTTATCTACGAGAGGCTATGTAACTATTAGGAAAATTTCACTTGATTTGGTTTCCTTGTCGTGCAAGATTTTGATATCACAACTAAACTTCTGTCTTTCTATTCTCTCACAGATGGTGAGGACATGTGCTACTCGAGATGATTAGGCACCCACGCCCCCTACTGCAGCCGTCAGAGGTCGGGGTTAGGGTAGAGGTCGAGGACGCACACGTGGTGCAGCCAGAGCACCTGCGCGGGCTGCCGCCGAGGTACCACCAGCAAATCCAGTCGGAGTCCAGGCATCTGGCATGCCTACTACTGCTACTACTACTCCAGCGCTTCAGGATACTCTGGCACAGTTCATGAGCATGCACACCACTTTGGCTCAGGCAGGGTTTCTTCCCCTCGCTGCAGCCACATCCCAAGCTGGGGGAGGAGCACAGACTCCCACCGCCCGCACTTCGGAGCAGCGAGTGCATGTTGAGCAGGTTACCGAGATTATTCCTGTACCGCCTGTAGCGCCAGTTTAGCCTGAGGGAATGGTCGCGGCTTCTGAGTAGGAGCAGTTGAGGCTTGAGAGGTTCACGAGGTATAAGCCTCCCGAGTTTAGTGGTCTAACATCGGAGGATGCTTTGGGATTTCTTTATGAGTGTTATCACATTCTCCGTACTATTGGTATTTCTGGATCGAGCGGAGTTTCTTTCACTACCTTACAGCTTCGAGGCCCCCTATGATTGGTGGCGCACATATGAGTTAGACAGTCCAAATGCAGCTGCTTCACTAACTTGGGCTCAGTTTTCGGATCTGTTCCTGCAAGAGTGTGTCCCTCAGGGCGTCAGGTACGCATGGCGCGCAGAGTTTGAGCATTTGCGTCAGGGTGCTATGACTGTTTTAGAGTATGATGTCTGTTACACCAGTTTGGCTAGGCATGTACCAGCCTTGGTTGCTACTATTCGTGAGAGGGTCTGCCGATTCATTGAGGGACTTATTCCCAACATTAGATCTAGCATGGCTTGTGAGTTGGATATGGATATTTCTTACTAGCAGGTGGTGAGCATTGCTAGGAGGATTGAGGGTATGCATGCTAGGGAGATAGAGGAGAGGTAGGTGATCGCAGCCGTCTCAACACTACACACTGGTAGGAAGAGGGGGTAGCAACAGCTTTTACCTGAATAGTGGTTCGGGATCAAATTTCCACAGGGAGCTTGGAGTGGAGTTGTATTTCCTGTTTAGCCTAGAATTGGATTTGTACTGCTAATTGCACTCCTAACATTTTTTGGATTTTTATATTTAAAACTACTATTGTAATCTAAGGATTAAAGCTAAATTATGCTAAGGAAATATCGCTAAGTTGTATTAACTATGGAGAAAGGCACTAGGGTCGTGACACTACTTAGGTGGCTAGCTAACGGGTAGAAGTTACTAAGGGGAGATTGATATATTTGGGGCTTATGCTATAACCATTGCACAATTGTATTCATTCTCACACCTCTCGGTAGAGAGAATAATTTTGCCCAATTGACTCTCTCAAGACCAATTGGGTAGGCCAATTTGACCAAGCAACTAGGGTTCAAGTAGGGTAATTACTCTCTCAGGGTTTAACCCGTTAATTGGGACTACCATTCTCATGGGTCTATCCCAATTCCTTGTTGGGTCAACTTTAGGGTCATAGACTCTCTTTCTCAAGAAGAGTTAGGCCCACTAAGCTTTGAATTCATGTTTCCAACCACAAATTCTAGATTGAAATACAAAATTAACCCAAATAACAAACATCCAATCTCAATCTCACCCTAGAATGCAACACCCATTAACTACCCATACTAGCGTTGAGCCACAACCCTAGCTAATGGGTTTATCTAGACATAATTAGAGAAGAAACAAAAGAAATAGATGATAAAAATAACATAATGATTGATTACTAATTAGAAATTATGATATTGAAGAGGAAAATTGCCAAAATAGGCTACAAAATACATCTCACGAGTGCAGCTCTTGTTCAGAACATAAAACTTTACCTAAAAATGGTAAAATGTCCTATTTATACCGGGCTGGAAAAACTGGACAAAAATACCTCTGCAGGGTCAGCGCGGCCGCGTTGGCTCTTGGACTCTTGAAATTTGCTCTCTGAAGTTGGGACCGCGGACCGCGCAGAAATGTAGCGCGGCCGCGGTGGAAGACTGGCGCGGACCACGTAGAAATGCAGTGCGGTCGCGTGGCTAGACTTGACCAAAACTCCAGCTCTCTGAATCTCATCCACGCGGACCGCATAGAAATGTAGCACGCCCGCGTGGGACTTTGTCTCACAATTGTGGGTCTCTGAACCTTATTGGCGCGGACCAAGTATAAATAGAGTGCGGACGTGCGGATTGCCCTGGAATTAACCAGTCTCTGAATCTCCTAGCGCGGCCGCACTAGGTCTTCATGTTCCTCACTTCACTTGGTCTTTGAAACTTGGCAGGTTTCACTCCGTTTTGAGCCGATCTTTGACATTTGTCATCTTGTCGCTCAAACCTGCAATCAAGCGCAACTTGTAAGCATTTTGGGACTATTTTGTGGCAATTTGTAACCAAATCAATAGCAAGTAGGGGTATAATTATGTTTAAATCCTAACTTATCAGTAGGCCAAGCGGTCGCGAGAGTCAGGTCAATATTTTGGTGCTCGTACCCCAGCTTCAGGTCATCATGGTAGGGGTTATATGAGTCGCCCCATTCATTCAGCTCTTCCAGCAGCCAGCAGTGCTCCGGCTCCTCCTAGGCCTCAGGAGCCTTATTATGCACCTCCGGTTTCTAGCGCGCCTCCTGCGCTGGGTACTTCTAGAGGTCAGTCCAGCAGACCTAGTCCAAGATAGTCACAGCCACCACGTCCTCCCAGATCTTGTTTCGAGTGTGGTGACACCCGCCATATGGTGAGAGATTGCCCTAGACTTGGGAGGAGTGCACCTCCACAGCCTTCTCAGCCACAATGTGCCCTGCAGAGTTCTCAGTATATGATCACGGCTCCAGCTGCTACCCCATCCGCCCAACCAACTAGGGGTGGTGGTCGGGGAGGTAGAGGTTGCCCTAGAGCGAGAGGCCTAGCCAGATACTATGCAATGCCTACCCGTACTGAGGTTGTTGCCTTCAATTCTGTCATCACAAATATTATATTGGTTTGCCACAGAGATGCATCGGTTCTATTTGATCCAGTCTCTAATTACTCATATGTGTCTTCTTATTTTGCTCCACATTTAGGTGTACCTCAGGATTCTTTAAGTGCCCATATCTATGTTTCTAATCCTGTGGGAGATTCACTTGTTGTGGATCATATTTATCGGTCGTGTTTAGTTACTTTCCGTAGTTTTGAGACTAGAGCCAATTTATTGTTACTAAGTATGGTTGATTTCGATATTATCTTGGGCATGGACTGGTTGTCGCCCATTATGCTATTCTTGATTGTCACGCCAAAACCGTGACACTGGCTATGCCAGGTGTACCGCGTGTTGAGTGGAGGGGTACCTTAGATCATACTCCCAGTTGAGTTATTTCTTTCCTTAAAGCTCGGTGCATGTTTGAGAAGGGGTGTGATGTGCATTTAGCTTATGTGAGAGATATCAGTATTGATACCCCTTCAGTTGATTCAGTCCCAGTAGTGCGTGACTATCCCGACGTGTTTCCAACTGATCTTCCGAGCATGCTGCCTGATAGAGACATTGATTTTGGCATTGATTTGTTACCAGGCACTCAGCCCATTTCTATTCCCTCGTATCGTATGGCTCCTCCTGAGTTGAAGGGGTTGAAGGATCAGTTACAGGAATTGCTTGATAAGAGTTTTATTTGATCCAGTGTTTCACCTTGGGGTGCTCCTATCTTGTTTGTGAAGAAAAATGATGGCTCTATGCGTATGTGTATCGATTATAGCCAGTTGAATAAGGCTACAGTGAAGAACTGTTATCCTTTGCCCCGTATTGATGATCTATTCGACCAGCTTTAGGACGCACAAGTATTTTCCAAGATTTATTTGTGCTCAGGTTACCATCAGTTGAAGATTCGGGAGCCAGATATCCTGAAGACTGCTTTCAGGACTCGGTATGGCCATTACGAGTTCCTTGTTATGTCTTTTGGGCTGACCTTCCTTGTTATGTCTTTTGGGCTGACCAATGCCCCAGCAACCTTCATGCATTTGATGCACAGTTTATTCCGGCCATATCTTGACTCTTATGTCATTGTTTTTATTGATGATATTTTGGTGTATTCCCGGAGTCGGGAAGATCATGAGCAGCACCCGAGGACAGTGCTTCAGACTCTGAGGGAAAAGAAGTTATATGCAAAGTTCTCAAAATGTGAGTTTTGGTTGGATTCCGTGGCATTCTTGGGCCACGTGGTAACAAGTGAGGGTATTCGGGTGGATCCGAAGAAGATAGAGGTCGTGCAGAGTTGGCCCAGACCATCCTCAGCTACAGAGATCCGTAGTTTCCTTGGCTTGGCGGGATACTACTGTCGTTTTGTGGAGGGGTTTTAATCGGTTGCAGCCTCTATGACTAGATTGACCCAGAAGGGAGCTCTATTTCAGTGGACAGAAGAGTGTGAGGCGAGCTTTCAGAAGCTTAAGACAGCTTTGACTACAACCCCAGTTTTGATATTGCCTACGGGTTCAGGGTATTATACTATCTATTGTGATGCCTCGAGAGTTAGCCTTGAAGCGGTATTGATGCAGGACGGTAGGGTGATTGTGTCACGACCCAACCCAACTAGTCGTGACTAGTGCCCGAGCTAGACACTCATATACAAACCTGCTAGATATAATCAGACTGAAACTAAGGACAGTATGGATATTTGTAAAGGCAAGCTATAGAATCATAACGTCATATATCATAATGAACCTGTCTCCTAAGGAGTCACAGCTGACCAAAACATAACAAAATATGAAAGCCAACAAGGGTGCCACTATATACAAGAATATTCAAAATAAACCATATCGATATAGCAGACCAAAACCTATATACAACCCACACATGTATACATACCTCTAAGAGTATAATAGTAATATATGATGGGACAGGCCCCGCCGTAACCCTGGATATGCATAAGTCTATATTAGAGGATCTGTACTAAAATGACTAAGGCCCCGGAACAATGGAGCTCTCCAAACAATTAAATAGAAGTCCTAGGCTGGAGGATCACCAAACTGTGCGTCTGTACCTGCGGGCATGAAACACAGCCCTCGAATAAAAAGGGATCAGTACGAAAAATGTATTGAGTATATAAAGCATGAAGTACAATAAAAAAAGATCATGACTGAGTAATAGATGACAGGAGACAAGTATGATAATCAAAGATACCAATGCACATGTGCCTTGTGATATAAGAGTCATGCATATCTATATAATATACCGTACCCGGCCCATTATGGGACTCGGTGAATAAAGTCATATACATATATACCGTACCCGGCCCCCTAGTGAGGGACTCGATATATAATATATATATATATATACACACACCATACCCGGCCCTCTAGTGAGGGACTCGGTGAACTATGCAATGAAATTGTGCATGAATACATACCCGGCCCAGGACTCGGTGAAGTAATGTAATAACGTTATGCACGAGTAGAATATCAGGAGTAACCATATACAAGTTAAATCATCATCTGAGACTCTGTAGAATAATTAGAATGAACCAACACTAGAAAATCAAAGACAACTATCATGTCAAGTACTACTGAGAACTAGAATTCAATGGAGTTACGTACGTTCATCATCCGCTCGTTTTATGTATTCATTCCCAAAATGAAGGAAGGGGTAACTTTACATATCTTGTCGTTTTTCAAACTTAACGTCGGCTATATATATATATATATATATATATATATATATATATATATATA
>MU745570.1:62500-105850 GCA_026770625.1 Nicotiana glauca
CGTCTTATCCATAAGAACATAGCACCATAATTCTTTTCATAATTCCACAAAATCCAATTCATGTCTCAATAATTTCATATAAACAACTACAACTCTAATTATCAAGATCTCTTTTTTTTAACACATAATCATCTTCTATAATTACTTAGTACAAGGATTAAGACATGAACATACCTTACTTCCCCATGAACTAATCCCTACTTGTTGGATTCGGAAAAACTGATGTTAGAATTCTCAACTCAACGGAAGAATCACTATGATTAAACTTGGATTGAGCTTAAATTGGACAACATTGCTACTATATTTTGGAGAGAAAATTGTTGTTGCTATACTTTTGGAAAGATAAACTTTGCATCCTTGTTAAAAGGATACAACGTTGCTACCATTAAAGTATATATACATATATCTCTTTACAAGAACTGTTGATGCATTAAAATAAGAGATTTCAGTTCATTGTCTCCTATACACGTTGCCCTCTTGGTCTATTTATTAATATTTATCCCAAATGTGCCACCACTAACTTAAAGTAAATGAAAACATGTCCCTTATAATGCCACATGTCCATGACTCACTCTGTTTCATCCACTAATTGTTATCCAACAAATCTGAATTAATTCACTTGTTGAATGACTACTATACTACACTTATACTTTATTCCCACATTTATTTAATTATACACACACTTAATTTCTTGATCTCAATTCACTTAAATATGGACCACTTTAACACATCTCATATACTCATTATCATAATCATGTGGTATAGCTCTAGTCCATAGCCTCTTTATACATATACCCAATATTATTTCCAATCACCGTTGTCACACTTGTTAAGTATTATTATTTCGGGACCTTATTCGTTTCTACACCAATCTCTTTATTTGCGTACTTGAATAGACCAATTCTCCGATACGAGCGGTTCGAACCATAGCCCGAAAGTACGGGTATAAACTTTGCACCATTTACCTATCACTTGTTGAGCATCACATAATTACTTATAACCTACAATAATCTTGTCGTCCGAGCTTATGTCGGTTAACTTATGAATAATCCAATGTACAAAAGTATGGGATATAACAAATTGCCTACGCATCTAGACAGTTGAAGATACACGAGAAGAATTATCTTGTCCATGTTCTTGAGTTAGCTACCATTGTTCACGCCCTGAAGATTTGGCGCCATTAACTGTACGGTGTGCCTTGTGAGATTTATACTGACCATCGAAGCTTGCAGCACTTGTTCAAGCAAAAGGATCTAAATTTGCACTAGAGGAGGTGGTTGGAGTGGTTGAAGGATTATGACTTTACTATTCTATATCACCGGGGCAAGGCCAATGTAGTGGTTAATGCCTTGAGTTGCTGGGCGGAGAGTCTAGGGAGTTTGGCATATTTACCAACATCAGAGAGGCCTATTGATCGTATCCCAGTTTGTGAGATTGGATCTTTCGGAGCCCGGATGGGTTCTAACTTGTGTGATTTCCCGGTCTTCTTTATTTGATCGTATCAGAGAGCGGCAGTATGATGACCCTCATTTGCTTGTCCTTAAGGATTGGGTTCAACATGGTGATGCCAGATATGTGACCGTTGTCAAGGACGGAGTATTGAGGATGCAGGGTCGGGTTTGTGTACCTAATATTGATGGGCTATGAGAGCTGATTCTAGAGGAGTACCATAGTTCGCGGTACTCCATCCATCCGGGTGCCGCAAATATGTATCATGACTTGAGGCAGCACTATTAGTGGAGGCAGATGAAGAAAGATATAGTTGGATTTGTAGCTCGGTGCCTCAATTGTCAGCAGGTGAAGTATGAGCACCAGAGACCGGGTGGATTGCTCCAGCAGATAGAGATTCCGGAGTAGAAGTGGGATCGTATCACCATGGATTTTGTATCTGGACTCCCACGGACTTTGAAGAAGTTCGATGCCATTTGGGTTATTGTGGATCGGTTGACCAAGTCCTGTTATTTCATTCTTGTGTGTACCACTTATTCTTTGGAGCGGTTGGCGGAGATTTATATCTAGGAGATTGTCCATCTGCATGGTATTTCAGTTTCTATCATTTCAGACAGAGGTACTTAGTTCACATCGCGGTTCTGGAGAGTCGTGCAGTAGGAGTTAGGTACTCAGGTGGAGTTGAGCACGGCATTTCACCCTTAGACGGATTGGCAGTCCGAGCGCACTATTCAGATTCTTGAGGATATGCTCTGTGTGTGTGTGATGGAGTTTGGGGGTTCTTGGGATCAATTATTTGTCGTTGACGGAGTTTGCTTACAACAATAGTTATTAGTCCAGCATTCAGATGGCACCGTATGAGGCCTTGTATGGTAGGCGGCGTAGATCTCCGGCGGGTTGGTTCGAGCCGGGTGAGGCTAGGTTATTGGGCACAGATTTGGTTCAGGATGCTTTAAAGAAGGTTAAGGTGATTCAGGATAGGATTCGTACAGCCCAGCCCAGACAAAAGAGTTATGCGGATCGGAAGGTTCGTGATGTTTCTTATATGGTTGGAGAGTGAATTCTGCTTCGGGTTTCGCCTATGAAAGGCGTTATGAGATTTGGGAAGAAAGGGAAGTTGAGTCCAAGGTTTATTGGCCCTTTTGAGATATTGAGGTGAGTTTGACATCCTATTTGAGATATTTTTATATGGTTAGACTCGTGTGAGTATGAGGATTCTAAAAATGTTAATTTCACCCGATTCCGAGATATTGGCCTGAGGGGCATTTTGGACATTTCACCTAATTTCACGTGTTAGCTTTGAATTAAATCATAAAATCAATTGCTAGAGATGTTATTTAAATTGTGTAATTGAATTGAATAAATTCGAGCCATTTGGAGTCGGATACTCGTGGCAAAGGCGTGATTTCTAGTTGACTTTGAGCCGGTTCGAGGTAAGTGGCTTGTCTAACCTTGTGTGGGGGACCTTTCCCCTTAGGATCTGATATTTGTTAATTGAATGCCTTGTACATGAGGTGGCGAGCGCGTACTTGAGCTAATTGTTGGAAATTCAATTTTACTTTGAGTATTCAAACTAAGTTCTTTTCTTACTTGCTTTATTCAACTTGCAAATATAGCATGTATTAGTTTAGAAGAGTATGCTTAGTTGAATTAATTGCCTATTTTCTTAAACTGTCTTAATTGTATTACGTAAAGCATGTTAGGCTAGAATTTACTATTTACTTATTACGGACTTAGTATTTATTTTGATATCCTTGGGTTGTTATTGTGTATTTATATTTGGACTACGGGATGGCATCCCGGAGATCCCCTATGTGTAATTATGATTTGGACCGAGGTGTGGGATACCCGGAGATCCCCGACACTTATATATATTGAGGATACCAAGAGATCTTCGGGATACTAAGAGATCTCTGGTACAATTATTGAGGATACCAAGAGATCCCTGACATATTTGTTGAGGATACCAAGAGATCCTCGGGATACCAAGAGATCTCCCGGTTATCATTTTTTTTATTAACAGTATTTCCTTGTAGTTTGCCTTATTCTATGTTTCCGTTATTGCACTCTTATGATACTGTGTAAATCCATGTTATCGACTCTCAGTTTTACTGTTGTCTTATCATATATATATATATATGTTTATCTCATTAGCGCCCTGACCTTCCTCGTCACTACCCAACCGATGTTAGGCTTGGCACTTATTGAGTATCGTTGTGGTGTACTCATGCCCTTTCTGCACATATTTTTCATATGCAGATCCAGGTACCTCTACTCAGGCGTATCATCCTTGAGGCAGGGAGCATTTTGGAGACTTCGAGGTACATCTGCCGCGTCCGCAGACTGAAGAGTCTCCTTCTTTACTCTATCTTATAGTGTTAGCCCTTTCTATCGTAATATTGATGTAGACATTTTTGGAGATTAGAGAATTTTACTGTATTCCTTCTAGCTTGTGTTCCCGTGAGTTTCTACGTTTTGAGATAGTATTTGTAGAAGTTTGAGATATTTTGCTATATGTGCCGAGTGGCATTTTTCATTTCGTTTCCTTTTGTTAATTCTTGGTTTAAGTTATAATTTCCGCAAGGTTTCTATTGTTTTTCTGCGCTTGTTAGGCTTACCTAGTCGTAGCGACTAGGTGCCGTCATGACAGTTCACGGAGGTCGAACTGGGATCGTGACACATTCTAATCCGACAAATTCAAATATGCTAAAGTTTTCCAGTACATAATATGCTAAATTTTTTGGTTTATTTGCTAAACAACCTGAGTTTTTACATATGCTGAAGTATATGTCTTGTTTATTTACTAAACAAGCTGAAGTTATTTAGTTCATCTTTAAAAACTCCAGCAAAACGAGTTAAAATTTTAAAGTATTTACACCTTTAGCAAAACTTCAGCATGAGATGCTGAATTTTTTTAGTTAATCTTTAAAAACGTCAGCAAAACGAGCTGATGTTTTTCTCCTACACTGGGTAAAAAAATAAAATGTAAATTAAAATTACATATTGCACAAAAACTTCAGCATATATGCTGAAGTTTTTTAATTAATCTTTAAAAACTTCAGCAAAACGAGCTGGAGTTTTCCTCCTACACTTGGTAAAAAAATAAAATATAAATTAAAATTACATATTGCACAAAAACTTCAGCATAAGTGCTGAAGTTTTTTAGTTAATCTTTAAAAACTTTAGCAAAATAAGCTGAAGTTTTCCTCCTACATTGGATAAAAAATAAAATATAAATTAAAATTTAATATTGAACAAAAACTTCAGCACCTATGCTGAAGTTTTTTAGTTCATCTTTAAAAACTTTAGGAAAATGCTGAAGTTTTTTAGTTCGTTCTTGAAAACTTCAGCAAAACGAGCTGAAGTTTTTCTCCTGCACTATGTATTTTATTATAATTATTTGGAAAATCTTCATACCAAAAAATGCTTAAGTTTTCCGGAATATGTAAAATATTTTTCATATAATTTTTAGTATGCTGATGTTTTTTTAGTTCATTTGCTAAAACATGCTTAATATTTTGTCCCGCGATATGTAATTTTCGGATAAGTTTTTGTTAATTCCTCTGTTATTTTCTAAGTTTAAAAAGTATTAATATTAAAAAAAATGCACAAAACATCATTTTTTATTAAATAAAATAAAACATAAATTAAAATTACATATTGCACAAAAACTTTAGCATAAAATGCTGAATTTTGTTTTTGTTCATTCTTGAAAACTTCAGCAAAGGGAGTTGAAGTTTTCCTCCTGCACTATGTATTTTATTATGATTTTTTTGGAAAAACTTCATTTCTTGGAAAATGCTTCATTTTCGGATGAGTTTTGTTAATTCCTACTGAAGTTATTTAGTTCATTTCTCCTATTATTTTTTGAGTTTGAAGAGAATTAATATTTATTTTAAAAACCCACAAAAAACTTAAAAAAAAACAGAATATTTCATTAAACATTAAAAAGATAAATTAAAATTACATAAAAAACAAATAACATTATAATCCTTTGACTAAACGGATTATACAAAAAAAAATAATTAATCGTCCATATCATCATCATCATCATCATCATCGTCATCACTGCCAGATGGACGGGCATCTTCATCACCAAGACTATCAAATTTCACCAGCATCTCAATCCTATCAAACTTGTTGAATTCTTCTAGCTCCATGTCGTACTTATCTATGAGCTCATCGAGTTTCATCTCCAAAAGCCTCTATAATGTTTTGTTTAATTTTGTCAACTATTTGCCTTATTACAACATCCATTTTTCTCTGTTTTATATTTTATCTGCTAAAATATATGTGTTTGAGTGAATAAACTCACAAGGTATATGGCACGACCCCAGTTCGCCCTCCGTGAACTATCGTGACGGCACCTAGTCCCTATGACTAGGTAAGCCTAACAACGCAGAAATAAATCTAAACTTGCAGAATTAAATAGACAAAAGTCAAAATAACTGAATGGAACAATATGTAGATGTCACTTGGCATATAAAGACAACTTCAAATTCAGATACACTATCCCAAAACCCGAAAACTCATGGATCCACAAGCTACGAAAAATACTACATAGCTCTAATCTCCAGAATGTCTAACAAGAACAGCAATACAAAAGGGCTAAATACTGAATGCATGAATAGATAGAGACTCCTCGGCCTGCAGACACGGAAGATATACCTCGAAGTCTCCAAAATGTTCCCTGTCTCAAGGATGATACGCCTGAGTAGAGGTACCTAGATCTGCACATGAAAATCGTACGCAGAAAGGGCATGAGTACACCACAGCGGTACTCAGTAAGTTCTAAGCCTAACCTCGGTTGGGTAGTGACGAGGAAGGTCAGGGCCCTACTGAGATAAAATACGAGGTATGATCCAATAGTATGGAGTAAAGCAGTATAAATAAGTGCGAACATCAGTAATATAGCACAGTGTAAGAGAACGACAACAAGTCTATAGACTAACGCAAATACAATGTAAACGCTGGAGGAAGTACAATTCAGTACCAATAATACCAATCGGGAATCTCCAGGATACCTTCCTGAGTTCCATTTACTTTTCATCTGCCCAGTGGATCTCTTGGGATACCGTCCCGTAGTCCAACTGTCAATGTACAGGGAATCTCCCGAAAATCTAACCCATAGTCCCAAATATAAATATGTCCAGTGGATCTCCCGGGATACCGTCCCGTAGTCCAACTATCAATGTACATGGAATCTCCCAGGAATCTAACCCGTAGTCCCAAATATAAATACCAGTACTGGGGAAATCTATCAGGTACATTCCCGTAGTTTCATATAACTGTGCAGGGGGATCTCCCAGGAATCTAACCCATAGTCCCAAATATAAATGTGCTGGGGGGTCTCCCGGAAATCGAACCCGTGGTCCCAAAGTAAACAAACAAGTGGGGAGATCCTGAGAATCAAACTCGTAGTCCCAATTTAAATACGCAATAAAATCAGAGAAATACTCATAAAAATATCAGCTTCACAATAAGGCAAACAAATAGTGTAACCTAGCATGCTGCACAGAATCCAAATAAGGTATGTTGAGCAAGTAAGTCAATTAAGTCAATTAGGCATGCTTCCCTATATTAACAACAGACTTAAATTCCAAGTAGCACAACAGGTAAGGAAAGATACAATTTAAGGCTCTTTTAATGAAAATAGAATTTTCAATAATTAGCACAAGTACGCGCTCGTCACCTCACATACAGGGCATTTCAGTTACCACAATATCAATCCTAAGGGGAGAGTCCCCCATACAAGATTAGACAAGCCACTTACCTCGAACAAGTGCAAGTCAACCCGATATAACGCCTTTGCCACGAGTATCCGACTCCAAATGGCCCAAATCTATTCAATTAAATTGCATATTATAAATAATACTTTAAGTAACTGATTCTACAATTAAATTCTAAGCTAATATGCAAAATGATATAAAATTACCAAAATGCCCCTCGGCCCACGTCTCAGAATCGGGTAACATTTATATTTCCTGAAACCTCGCACTCTCACGAGTCTAACCATACTAAAATTATCCAAATCCCATAACATTTCGACCCTCAAATCCGTGATTCTATTCGAGAAGGTTTTCTAAACTTTTCCAACAAAATTCACAGCTTAAATGCTAAAACTAGTAATAGATTCGAGTAATCTAACCAAAATTAAGTTAAGAACACTTACCCCGTTGTTCTCTCTGAAAATATCCCAAAAATTGCCTCTCTCCGAGCTCCAAATCATAAAAAATGAAGTCCCATTTTCAGAACTTAACATTCTGCACAGAAATTTTCTTCATCGCGTTCGCGGTCAAGGCTTCGCGAACACGAAGCACAAATTATCGTTGACCATTTTTTCTTCTTCGCGAACGCGACACTTCACTCGCGAATGCGAAGCACAGCTGGCCAGTGCATCGCGAACGCGAAGGCCAAGCCTTCAACTCCGCCTTATAACTCTTCGCGAACGTGGAATGCACATCACGAACGCGAAGCACAATAATCCAGTGCATCGCGAACACGGAGGCCCTCTCGCGAACGCGAAGGCCAGACGTTTCCCCAGCCCCAGCCCCAGCCCCAGATCCTCTTCTCGAACGCGAGGGCCCACTCGCGAACACGAAGAAGGAAACCAGAACTGCTGCTACAACATTTTTCTGCAATTTTCTAAGTTCCAAAAATGACCCGTTGAGCATCTGAAACACACCCGATGCCCCCGGGAGCTCAACCAAACATGCCAACCAATCCTAAAACATCATTAAAACTTGTTCCAATTCTTCGGGACGCTACAAACAACATCAAAACACCTATTTTTCATCGAATTCAAGTCTAAGAAGTTCAAAACTCTTGAAATACGCTTTTGATCAAAAAGTTTATCAAACCTTGTCTGAATGACCTGAAACTTTGTACACACATCCCAATTGACATAACGGAGCTACTGCAGCTTTCAGAATTCCATTCTGACCCCCAGATCAAAATCTCATTATCGGATTAGAAACTTCAAAATTTCAACTTTCGACATTTCAAGCCTAAATTAGCTACGGACCTCCAAAACACAATATGGACACACCGCTAAGCCCGAAATCACCTAATGGGGCTAATGGAACCATCAGATTTCCATTCCGAGACCATCTTCATACGGTTCCACCTATGGTCAAATTTCTAAGACTTAAGCTCTCATTTAGGGACTAAGTGTCCCAAAACTCTCCGAAATTCAAATCAAACATCCTGGCAATTCAAAAATAGCATAAATAAACTTGGGGAAATCAGTTAATAGGGTATCGGGGTATTAATTCTTAAGACGACCGACCGGGTCGTCACAGTATAGCGTGCTTATATAGGCGGAAAAAACTTCTGCATAGTATATGAAAAGGTAAAAAGGAATTTTAAACATTGTCTAATGAAAAGCGTGCATGAATGTGATAAGAATGTAATTATTACACTAACACATACCCCCAACGCAATATAATTACAACTTTAATTGTGTTTGTTATGTTTACTCTTATATATTATGCTATTAATGCTGAAACATGCTGAAGTTATTTAATTCATTAGGTAAACTTCAGCCCAATGTGCTGAATTTATTTAGTTCATTTCTAAAACTCCAGCACTTAATAAGCTGAAGTTTTTGTCCCTCGCTTCATTAATCCTGTCATACAGCTTTTTCAAAAAAACTTCAGCCGATATGCGAAAGTTATTTAGTTTATTTCTAAAAACTCCAGCACTTAATAAGCTAAATTTTTCGATACATGATACATTAATTTTGTCATACATATTTTTTCAAAAAACTTCAGCAGAAGATTCTTATGTGATTTAGTTCATTTATAAAAACTTCAGGACAAACAACCTAAAAGTTTAACTCCTGCACTGTGTAATTTTCTACTGCATGCTGAAGTTGGATTTTGTTTATGCTCAAGTCTTGTCCTCCATGAATCACCTTCTTCATGAGCTTGTTTTCGAAAACTTCACTATAAAAAAACTGAAAATGTTCTAGTACATTTGCTCAACTTCAACTTCAATGTGCTTAGATTTTTTACGAACTTCATAATTAAATTCTTCTGTTCACTTTCCTAATACTTGCCACTAAACATGCTTCTGCAGGATGAGTTCGATTTGCGATGTTACTTTCAATGGGAGGTGGACTCCTGATTTCAAATACTTGGATCATGATACAAAACTTGTTCTACTTAATAAGCAAATATCATTCAATACTTTCCTAAAGAAAAATTAGTAAAGTTACAAATATTGATTCAAGCAGATATTCACTAAAAGTATGGTTTGATATCAAACTAAATACAAGCAAAGGAATGTTTGTAACTTCAGATGAAGAACTCGGTACCTGTATACATTTGCTTACAATTGATTCAGCCTACAAGAATTTTTATTCCGTCATCGAAAAAATACAACATTCAGAATATGTAGCATTCAAACAATCCCTTGCATATGCAATAGATTCAGAACCTTTTTCTGATTATTAAAATGAAATAGGACATCCAATAATGGAAGTAGACAACGATCAACAACCTTCTAACATTACAGCTGCTTCAGAATATATAATGCTGCAATAATTACTCACTCCTCCAATAAATTCATACCAGTTTGTTGATGACCAAGAAGAAGAAGGACATCTAATAATGCAAATTGATAACCAATACACAATTCAACAAAGTTTTTTGTTACCTTTTGCAATGATAAGCAACAACGAAGTTGAAGTAAACATGGAGCTTATACCGATAACATTAGATAGAATTGAAGAAATTGCTGAAACTTTTAGTGCTTCTCATAAATCAAGAAAAAAAATAAAATATAAATTAAAATTACATATTGCACAAAAACTTCAGCATAGGTGCTGAAGATTTTTAGTTAATCTTTAAAACCTTCAGCAAAAACCTTATGATCTTCAACAATAGCTGCATACTCCTCCAACACAGACGATTCAATCTTTTTCCCAAACAAAATAGACTCTACAATAAGAATTTTCATAATCTTCACAACATCATCATCACTCTCGCATACGTGACTGTGATTCACATCATTCTTTGGAATTTCATTCTGAGTCATAAAATCTTGAATATCCTTCAAGGTCACACCCTTGTACTTACCAAAATAGTGCTTCAGAATATTGCTCTCTCGATTAATTGGTTTTTTAACATTATGTGTTGTGATCCGCAAACCGCACATAATGTGAAATTCTTAAAGGGTGAAGGAAACATCATGGCCAAAAATCTTGAAACTAATGGAGTCTCGATCATTGGTGAATATTCGAGAAAGATACAAACAATGAACCAATTTCATGCTGCATTTGAAATTCTCCATAGCCATAATATATCTAAATTTACCATTATTAAGCTTATCCCGTTGCGTAGGAGTCAAGAAACTTGCAATTAAACTCTTCAAACCGTGGTTCCCCTTCCAGTAACCCTTAGAGTTAAACCAATCTCGAAACTCAAAATATCTTTACCCTGGTCTTGTAGGTGGAGCAGCAGGGACATAAGGACCTGGGGGTATTATAGGTTGTTTAGGTACTTTAGGTGCTTTAGGTCCATTATCTGCTTTGCATGCTTTAGCTGCATTAGGACCTTTAGGTGCTTTAGGTGCCATATGTTCAAAGAAAGTAAAAGATTCAAAAAATAACATTTGGACATTATAAAAAAAATAGTTAAAACCTCAACTCTAAGAAGGCTGAAGTTCGACAGTTACAAAATAAAAACTTCAGCTCTAGAGCTGAAGTTCGATAGTTATAAAACAAAATTTTCAGCTCTAGAGCTAAAGTTCGACAGTTACAAAATAAAAACTTCAACTCTAGAACTGAAGTTCACCAGGTACAAAACAAAAACTTCAACTCTAGAGCTGAAGTTCACCAGTTAAAAAAATAAAAATTTCAACTCTTAAAGCTGAAGTTTACCAATTACAAAACAAAACATTCAGCAAAAAACATGTTGTAGTTTTTACAAAAAACAAAATACAAATTCAAATCCAAAAATGATGCTGAAGGTCATAAAAAATATAACAAAAAAACACAAAACATGAAACAAAACTTCTGCTCCTGTCTAAGGTATCATTGAACTATTATAAACTTCACACTTTAATAGTATCATCTATTTAACTCTCAAAATTTTTAAAAATTTCGACGTCTAATCACTGAAGAATTTATAGAATTTTCATCAACAACACAAACACATGTTCAAAAAACTTAAAAACACAATCGTAAAAGCAAAACTAATGCACGTATCAAACTAAACCCTAAGAAACTATTTTATCATAAATACATGACTATCAAAATCAAAATCAGAAATTAAATCGTAAAAAATAATACTAAAATAAAACCCAGAAAGTTAATGCAATGTACATGTGATTAAATCGTAATGTTATTGGGGAACAATAACAACGACGACTAGCAGTTGAAAAATAAAAAACAACGACGAAAATCATTTGATTTCAGAGAAGAACAAATCAAAAAACGCGAATAACGGGAGAGAGAGACAGAGAGTATATGACTAGCGTATGTTTGGAGAGAAAGTAGTCTTTTAATAAAAGGACAAAATAGTCTTTTTAAAAGGCTTTTAACAAAAAAAAATGGGTACGGACAAAAAAACAAAGCGGCTACGTGTTAAAAAGGGACGCTCTTGCAACTTTTACCTTTTATTTAGTTAAAGTTTTTTCCAAAAATTTCTTGAATTATTTTCTTTTGGTGTAAAACCTTTTCTCAAAAGTTGTTGCCTTTTTCCAAAACTTTATGCTAGCTACAAAATAATTCCTCCATAACTTGCGACATAACTGTCCTTTGTCATTGCCATATCTATTTCAACTTTCCCTCTCAACCTCTTACAAGAGAATATGTATCTGATTTCTGCTCAAATACACAGATTACACCTTTAATCTGTGTATTTTCATACAACAATAATCCCATAGCTAATCCCTCTTCCCATCAGAATCTGAGATTATTAACAAACAATCATGTATAAAACCAGAAGTTTGATTAAATTAAGCCACTCATTTATAGTTTGGAGTTCACATTATTTGCTTAGTAATGATTATGGCCGCATTTTGAGGCGTCCACTCCTTTCAAGAACATATTCAAAACCGAAAACACCTATTCAAATGCAAATACAGTCAAAACCCCACTTAGAATCTACCACAAGACAATCCATTTTTAGTTCCAATAAAATGATTATGACTTTAGGTCGTCAAGGCAAAGTTAAAGAAGCTCGGCAAGTGTTTGACGAAATGCCTCAAAGAGATGTTGTTTCATATGCTTCAATGATTACTGTTTATTTAAAACATAAGGACCTTCCTAAAGCTGAGAGGTTGTTTTATTCCATGCCTGAGAGAAATGTAGTGTCTGATTTTACTATGGTTCATGCTTATGCTAAAGTTGGAAGACTCGATGAGGCTCGAAGAATCTTTGAGCGAATGCCGGATAGAAATGTTTATGCGGGGACCAGTTTGATTTCCGGGTATTTTCAGAACTCTAGAGTTAATGAAGCTCGGAAGATGCTTCAAGAAATGCCCGAGAAAATGTTGTTACTTGGACTGCAGCAATGGCGGGCTACGCTCAAAATGGTTTGATTAATGAGGCACAATGTATTTTTGATCAGATTCCTGAGAAAAATGTTATTGTTTGGATGGCGATGATCAGGGCTTATATTGAAGATAGTCAGGTGGATCAAGCTCTTGAGCTCTTTGATAAGATGCCTGAACGTAATTTATATTCTTGGAATGTTATGATTCAAGGTTGTTTAAATGACAAGAGAGTAGACAAAGCTTTGGAACTATTTAATGCGATGCCATGGAAAAATGCAGTTTCATGGACAACTATCGTAACTGGTCTTGCATGAAATGAGTTGTTAGAAATGGCAAGAGAGTACTTTGATCAAATGCCAAACAGGGACCCTGCTGCATGGAATGCTATGATAACAGCCTACGTTGATGAAGGACTAGTGGCTAAGGCTGATGAACTTTTTGATTCGATGCCTAATAAAGATACTGTAAGTTGGAATGTAATGATTGACGGGTATGCAAAAAGTGGCCTTGAGGGTGAAGCCTTGAAGTGTTTCATTAGCATGCTCTGATCGGGATTAAGGCCGAATCAGACTACTCTCACCAGTTTAGTGACCTCATGTAGAGGGATCCTGGAGTTACTGCAAGCTCATGTTCTTGTTTTACTGCTAGGATTTGACCAAGACACTTCGCTTAAGAATGCTCTCGTCACCATGTACTCCAGATGTGGAGATATAAACTCATCATTGATCACTTTTGAGAATCTCAAAGTAAAGGATGTTGTTTCATGGACTGCAATAATACTGGCGTATGCTAATCATGGTCTTGGAAACCAAGAATTACAAGCCTTCGCGCAAATGCTAAGGTTCGGTAACAAGCCAGATGAGATCACTTTTGTGGGGCTTTTGTCAGCTTGTAGTCATGCCGGTCTTGTTAAGAAAGGTCAAAAGTTTTTCGAGTCCCTGAGGCATGCCTATGGTTTAAAACTGAGGGCTGAGCATTACTGTTGCCTTGTTGACATTTTAGGTCGTGGTAAGTTAGTTGATGAGGCTATGCGGGTGGTGCACCAGATGCCTCCGGAGGAATGTGATGGTGCTGTTTTAGGGGCTTTACTTGGCGCTTGCAAGTTGCACGGAGATTTTGGAGTAGCAAATTAGATCTGCCAAGAAATAGTAGAGCGTGAACCAGGTAACTCAGAAGGTTATGTATTAATGGCAAATGCTTATTCTGCTTCTGGAAGATGAGGTGATTTTGCGCAAGTAAGGAAGAAAATGAAACTAGAGTTTGAAGAACATGATATGAACCATTTGTTCATTTAAATTTTGAAGAAAGGCGACCAAGTCAGCTATATTAACCTAATAAGTCATGTATTATTGATTAACCAACCACGTCGAAAAAAATTGCGAAGATGCGCTTATTTTATGGTCCAAAAGTCAGTGTAGAAGCATCATACAGGCCAGCATGAGAAATTAAAATGTCAAGGACGTGATGCAGTTGAAGTAAAGAAAAAGGTATATCGAGGGAAGTTTACTTGTTGCTATCATGTCAACTACTTCATGATGTTTACTTGTTGCTATCAGAATACGGTTAAGATGAACCTTCTCAAAGGAGTGATTGAGAAGCTGTTGTATTTTTATTGTCGAGAATAGCTCCTGCTGATCGCGCTGGCAAGGAACCTCCATCATGTGTACATTTTTTTGGTAGAGTAAGAAGATTAGCTGCTGAGTGCACTGAGGCCAAGAAACGCAATGCTGCGATGGACACGAAGTCTGGAGGATTATCAATTGGGTATTATGGGATTGGGATTTGTAAGGTGAAACAGATAATAGTCTGGAGAATGTCCATTAAATCAACGTGAAAATTATAAGTTTTGCATTAAGGTCAGAAGAATAAGTTCTTTCCTTTCCCTTGCGGGCAAACATAAAATTCTCCAGCCTACAATAATACCACATCGAAACCTAACAAAAGACAAAAGGGAGAGAACTGGTATTAGCGGAAATACAGCCCAACACAGCCCAAACCGGGGTGTCACAAGTCACGATCATCTATCAGAGTATACATACAACCACAGGACCTAAGATATACAAGCCGGAATAATGAACCAAAAGAGAGAAGAATGGTGCTGCGAACGCAGGCAGTCACCTTGCTACTCCTATAGCTCTGCCTCTGATCAGCCAAAACCCGCTACCGGGTGAACAAATACCTGCATCTGCACGCGAGGTGCAGGGAGTAAAGTGAGTACTCTAACTCAGTGAGTAATAATGGTAAATAAAAACTAAGCAGTAAGAAATCACGTAAAGCAAACTATCATGTTGTATAGAAGCAGTGAAAAGCCCTTTGAGAGAAAGCAGTGAAGCTATAAAACCTTTAGAAATATCTTACCTCAGTTTAAAACCTCTTTAGAAAAATGACTTTTTCAACAGTTATGTAAATGAATGCAGAAACAAATAGTGCAGATAAGCACAGAAGTCCGCCTCTCAGGCACCACACTCGGTTATCAGATAATACTAGAACAATAGGTGAATATGGCAAGAAGAAGCACAACAGCATATAATAGCAGGCAAATGAAATAAGGTAAACACATCAAACAGTATCGGTACAGTTGCGGCGTGCAGCCCAATCCATATATCGCTGCGACGTGCAGCCCGATCCATTTAACGTCGAAGGCGCTCACTGTGGTGTGTACAGACTCCGGAGGGGCTCCTACAGCCCAAGCGCATTATGAAGCCATCTCGTGGCATCAATCAGGCTCTCTGCCTCGATATCAATATAGTACCGCTAAGGCGTGCAACCCGATCCATAAGTATCCTCACAATACAGTCCCTCGGCCTTACTCAGTCAAAAAAATCACGTAAGCCACTCGGGCAACAATAAAGTATGATGCTCAGACCAAAACATTTTATGGAAATATTATTTCGAGTATTTAAGGCATAATAACTTGGCTAAGTTTTTAAAACAGTATAATTATCAGGATTGCGTTCAAATAACATATCAAAATAGTGAGGTAGCAGTGAAAACAATCCCCGAAGGATCCAAATAATCGGCATTAAGCCCCAAATATGGCAATCAGCCCAAATCATGATAATATCAAATAGGTTTCAATCAAATAGCGGTAAGATCAACAATCGGGACGGACCAAGTCACAATCCCCAATGGTACTCTATCCCGCGCTCGCTATCCGGCGTGCAAGTCACCTCAATATAGCACTACGGTGTACAAATTCGGGGTTTCAAACTCTCAGAATATCATTTACAATCATTACTCACCTCGAACCGTCGAAATCTCTAGCTCGCGATGCCTTTGCCCCTCAAATCGGACTCCACGCTCGTCGAATCTAACCAAAACCACAACGAATACGTCACAATATGTTAAGGGAACAGAACCCAAATGAAAACAATCAATAACGGGCACAAATCCTGAAATTACCAAAACCCAAGCCCCGGGCCCACTTCTTGAAACTCAGAAATTTTTACATAATTAGATTTCTCGTCTCCCCACGAGTTTATACATATCAAGAATACCAAAATCGGAGTTCAAATGACCCCTCAAATCCTCAATTTAAAATCTCAAAACTCAAGCCCTAGTTCTTCAATTTTAAGCTTAACTTCCATAAATTTCAAGGTAGATTTCACATAATAATTGTGTTTTAAGGTCATATAACTCACCTGGCAATCAATCCCAGTCGAAATCACCTTCAATTCCCGTCCAATAGCTCTTAAGGTTGTTCAAAAATGGTGAAAAATATTCCAAGCTCGCGGATGAAATGTTATTTTAAAACCCTTTTGCCCAGGTCTTTTTCCGCTTCTGGGACCCAGATACCGCTTATGCGGTAATTCCTCCGCTTCTATGGATTCTTCAAAATTCCTCAGGACCGCTTCTGCGGTCAATTTCCGCTTCTCCGGACATCGCATCTGCGGAAATACGTCCGTTTCTGCGAAATTCCTCCAATTGGTCAAGTCAGCACCTGAGACCCCTTCTTCGCATCTGCGAAACCGCATCTGCGGCCCCTTTTTCGCAAATGCGGAAATACCAGATACCAGCAACACCAAAATCTCACAAGTCCGAAATTCATCCCGATGGCTATCCAAAATCACCCCGAGGCCCCCGGGACCTCAATTAAAAGTACCAACATCTCTTAAAACATTATTCAAATTTGCTCCAATCATCAAAATACCTCAACAAACACCAAAATCATCAAATTATATCGAATTCAAGCCTAAGTTCTTTTAAAACTTTCGAAACACGCATTTCATCAAAAACCCAACCAAATCACCTCCGAATCATCTGAAATTTTGCATACACATCCCAAATCACCCAACGAAGCTACTGCAACTCTTGGAATCCCATTCCAATCCTCGGATAAAAATCTCACCTATCAACCGGAAATCGCCAAAATACTAACTTAGCCAATTCAAGCCTAATTCTATACCGGACCTCCAAAATCACTTTCGATCACACTCCTAAGTCACAAACCAACCCCCGAAGCTAACCGAATCACCGAAAATCGCATCCAAGCCTTATAACTCATAAGTCAACCTCCGGTTGACTTTTCCAAACCAAACCTTCCTTAAAGAGACCAAGTGTCTCATTTTCTGCTAAAACCAATCCAAATCAACTCTAACACACCAAATACTGATAATGAAACATGAAGAAGCATAAAATGGGAAAAATTGGGTGGTAACTCCTGAGACGACGGGTCGGGTCGTCACATCCTCCCCAACTTAAGCAATCGCTCGTCCTCGAGCGTACCCAAAGTTGTCCTAGAGGCCAACCAATAGCCTTATGACCTTACCAAGCATATACTCGGGGTGATCCCACGTCATCCTATCTCGCATAGGTCCGATAACACAACACAGATGAAATTCCACAATCCATCTAGTCCATAAACCATAGAATCATATTGCACTTTCCGAAATCATACACAAGATCAGAACCTCACATCTATATTCAGAATAAGCCCGAACCAGCTGTAACAACCCGTACCTGCAACCTCAGGTGCAATCATATGTTATTCTACATAACCCAAACACTCAAAACGATAACTTCTATTCGCAGCAGTTTCCCACAACACCCGAATACCGGTAGAAAATCTCTTAACATCTAAGGTCTTATTCCAACACTTTCATATACTGCCAACGATAAATGAAACACGCAATAAACTGTAACCATTTCTCAGATCAACCATTCATGAAGCCAGTTCCTTTTTGACTAATACCACAGCAGATTCCGAGCCGAACCTCGATATTATCCGTCCAACAAGTTGAAATCCAATCCGTTTGTATTCATTAGTGACCCCAACGATCACCTCGAATCCAACACACCACTCTGGTGACATGTCACCTCAATACAGGCCAAAGCCACAACTTGCATAATACGCGCACCAATAAGAAACAGTCTGAACATACTCAAATCACGTAAAATAACTCAAACGAAAGAGTTGTACCTCAAGCTCATCAGTACCATCACAACACATGCTGAGACCCCGTCTCACATCATAGAAATAGAACACCTAAATGTACCCCGAAAGGTCATATCTCCACGTGGACTCGCTACAATGCGCGATCCTATCCAAACACTGTTATACATGAAACACTTCAAATCACTATGCTCAAAATTGACAGCCATGCACAATTTGATGTCTGGAACCAAAGAAATTCATTACACCCACGGTGAAACAAATAACATACACCACGCAACCCGATAGGCCATAACCAGTACTCCATTTACCGAGCAACACCCAATTACTCTTCCCACTCGACTTTCACTATGCACATAACCAACAAATCATAACGTCTCAATACGTCGAAAAGCATCTCAATAACAATTGAATCAACCTATCCCTCAACAATACAATTCGGGGCCCACCAAGCCAACTCAAGCTAAACACGCATCCACATTGACCTGCCAACGAACCAATCATTAAGGAAGCCCGAAGCTGCTCCTTCCACTACTATAGATCTTACTGGGGCCATACGATACAGTTCCCGACACCAAATCAATACCGAAATGCACAACCTCGTCCGGCGACATGCCCGACCATAAGAAATACATCTGAAAAGTGCCTCGACACCGGATCTAATTCAATGGTAGAAACCTATGCACTGACATCCATCACGAAGGCCCAGTTAAGAAAGGCAATCCTTCCCAGCCGTCAGCTGGGTCTTTGAAATATAAACCACTTTGCAAGAACATAATCCAATGGGCCTCACCACTCAACCCATGGCATTTCTGGCGTAGCCCGTAGCGCAATAGTTCAGAATCACCTAACACTAAGACAACCAGTCTGAATTTCAACATCACATCCAAAATCTGACATACCAACAAATAAAGATCCAGTCGAGCCTCCAAATCCCGATTGCCACTAAATGGTGCCGAATACACACGATCCACAACCACGACATAGCCCGTACATGAGAACTCTCAGTCTCCAACTCCATATAGCACCCGAATCATCATACATGATCCCATTTTGCCGTATGAATACATATCGCACCTCAAGTACCCGATCATTCCACGAAAGATATTCTAAAATTCCCCTGGGTCATCAAACAAACTCAGATATCAGCAATCGATCTAACAAGGAAGGGTCACAATACTACCGAAGTATCATTAGTTTAATCACATTACCATTTCCAAGACAAATACTCTCGTCAAATCACTTCCAATTAGCAGTATGATTTCATTGATTATCTGAGGCTACCCGTTGCTTAGGAGTTTTATGAACTTCCTTTCAAAACTGATCTGAAACCTCGTACACGCAAATATCAATCCTCCACAACATACCGCATATACCATACCATCCAAGTATAGCAAGAAAACTTTTATCTCCCTTCCAAGCCACAGACATCTACTCACTCAACTAGTCAAGAACTTCCATTGATCCCATATAGAAGAAAAATCATTACACATTTCATGTCTCTCATGCCCATAGAAAATATACATCTACAAATCGCGGTAGAAACCATCAAGAACTCTCTGATTTCCCTTTGCACAAATCAGACCTGCCAGGACTGAATCCTTCTAACTTGACCAAGCTAAGCAAGCCATCAAAACCCAAGAGCATTGCTGCAAAATACTTGCAAGGGCTCATTACTTCGAACACATATGAAGAATTAATCATATCCTTACCATACCGATTCGGTCTACTATCAAGCTATTCTATCTATCTAATTTCCCTTCTGATTCATCATCAACTTGATATTCCCCCTTGTTGTAGCACCACAGTTCCTCAACCCAGGCTCACTACACGAGACCCAAGCACAAGACCACACTATCTAAGACTCATAGGCCACTGAGTACTCTCTCACATGTTCCCAGAAACACCACATTCCAGAATACTTTACTCTGAAGAACTTCCTGTGAATCAAAATTCGTTACCTTTACTTTCCAGATACTAATACATAGGATCCCATAATTAACATAAAAATACCACAAGTCTTGACATTTTCCAGTGAAAACACAGTCTCTATCCACATACACAACCTTAAGACACCTGATTGTTACATGTAGAATCTTGAACACATTAAAACCATTCTCGAGAGTCATTTACTTCTTTATTCAACTGCCACTTACCTGACCTAATGAAGAGAACCACCCGTGCCTCATTGGCACTCCAATACTACAAAAAAATGAAGTCCTCATCCCAATACAACCGAGCAACTTCATGCTCTATACGCCGAGCATCCTTTATCAATAACGCTCTAGACATTCCGTGGTCCTCACACTCTATAAGGCACAATGTAACCTTTGTCAAAAAAATTCCTTTACTCTAGTCATAGCTAACTCACCCGCACGCCCCATACTGAAGCCAACATAGCACCTAACCGTGCAGTCAACTGCTCACATCAGACTCCCCCACTCGGCTCGAAGCCATGGATCAAGATACAATCAATAACTCATAACACCTTTTACTCTATTGATGCCACAGTACCATAGTGAAATTAAGCTCAAATCATTTATAAGTTTGTGAAAACACAGATCATCCGGTGTTGTAATCTTCTGCAAATCTCGCATTCATCCTCGAATCAGTTGAGTCCACTCTCTTAAGCGACTCGAATTTTCAAATTTCAACACGTACCCTTCAATTACACATGAGATCTTCTAACACACACATAAGGATCATACCACTTAAGAACACTCCACAGGAGATACCACACCTGCTTCGCCTCAATTTAGTATTTCTGCATACCTTCTACTGTCATACACATTACACAGTCATTTAGTCTTCCTGGGTCTGAACTCACACCGCCATATGTAATGCACTTCACTCCCCAACTAGGAAACACGAAAATATTCTTCACGTGCTCATAACTCGGGCTACACATCAAATCACAATAGGAATCGAACACTTAACAATTCATCTATTATCCAGCAGATTTCTTCGTCACTACCAAGTCATAGAGATACATCTCGCAGTACTAACATTCTAATCACATGGATATCTAACTGCCATTCTTGCTAATGGGGACAATACCGAATATATAAGTTCAAAACACTTGCTCACACAATCAGCACCTCGGTGCTCAAGCCATAGGCAAAGATCCGGCCTCAAGTCCTCCAGACTGACCCAACATCAAACTCACAGAGATCGTATCTCGCCTCTTGATCGGGGAATCACAAGCCATCAAGGCACATCTGATAATGAGCGTTCATGCACGCATACAAATGCGTGGAAGGAATTTCAAAAGTTTCTTTTCAAGCTGAATAAAGGACGTACGATAAGAATTCAAGAAGGTGAAGTTTTCCTAAAGGTTCTGCAGCCTCCCGAGGATAAGTACAGACGTCTCCTTATCGATCAACGAGACTCTACTAAACCTGCTCATGACTCGTGAGACCTAGTAACCTAGGCTCTGATACCAACCTGTCACAGCCCAAAACCTCGCACTGGTCGTGATGGCGCCTCTCGTGAAGACAAGGCCAGCCAATTAACCCAACTCGTCTCTTTTAAAGTAGTTAAGCATAAATGATTAGCAAAATATGACTTTATGACATTAATTAGCAAAAATACAGCCCAAACCGGGGTGTCACAAGTCACGAGCATCTATCAGAGTATACATACAACCACAGGACCTAAGATATACAAGCCGGAATAATGAACCAAAAGAGAGAAGAATGGTGTTGCGAACACAGGCAATCACCTTGTTGCTCCTATAGCTCTGCCTCTGATTAGCCAAAACCCACTACCGGGTGAACAAATACCTGCATTTGCACATGAGGTGCAGGGATAAAGTGAGTACTCCAACTCGGTGAGTAATAAGGGTAAATAACAACTGACCGGTAATAAATCACATAAAGCAAACCATCATGTTGTATAGGAGCAGTGAAAAGCCCTTTGAGAGAAAGCAGTGAAGCTATAAAACCTTTAGAAATATCTTAGCTCAGTTTAAAACCTCTTTTGAAAAATGATTTTTTCAACAGTTATGCAAATGAATGCAGAAACAAATAGTGCAGATAAGCACAGAAGTTCGCCTCTCAGGCACCACACTCGATTATCAGATAATACTAGAACAATAGGTGAATATGGAAAGAAGAAGCACAACAGCATATAATAGCAGACAAATGAAACAAGGTAAACACATCAAACAGTACCGGTACCGTTGCGGCGTGCAGCCCGATCCATTTAACGTCGAAGGCGCTCACTGGGGTGTGTACAGACTCCGGAGGGGCTCCTACAGCCCAAGCGCATTATGAAGCCATCTCGTGGCATCAATCAGGCTCTCTGCCTCGATATCAATATAGTACCTCTACGGCGTGCAACCCGATCCATAAGTATCCTCACAATATAGTCTCTCGGCCTTACTCAATCAGAAAAATCATGTAAGCCACTCGGGCACTAATAAAGTATGATGCTCAGCCCAAAACATTTTATGGAAATATTATTTCGAGTATTTAAGGCATAATAACTTGGCTGAGTTTTTAAAACAGTATAATTATTAGGACTGAGTTCAAATAACGTATCAAAATAGTGAGGTAGCAGTGAAAACAATCCCCGAAGGATTCAAATAATCGGGATTAAGCCCTAAATATGGCAATCAACCCAAATCATGATAATATCAAATAGGTTACAGTCAAATTGCGGTAAAATCAACAATCGGGACAGACCAAGTCACAATCCCCAACGGTGCTCTACCCCACGCTTGTTATCCGGCGTGCAAGTCACCTCAATATAGCACTACGGTTTGCAAATTCGGGGTTTCAAACCCTCAGAATATCATTTACAATCATTACTCACCTCGAACCGGGTAAATCTCTAGCTCGCGATGCCTTTGCCCCTCAAATCGGCCTCCACGCGCGTCGAATCTAACCAAAACCACAACGAATACGTCACAATATGCTAAGGTAAAAGAACCCAATCGAAAACAATCAATAACAGGCACAAATCCCGAAATTACCAAAACTCGAGCCCCAGGCCCACTTCTCGAAACTCAGAAATTTTTACATAGTTAGATTTCTGGTCTCCCCACGAGTTTATACATATCAAGAATACCTAAATCGAAGTACAAATGACCCCTCAAATCCTCAATTTAAAATCTCAAAACTCAAGCCCTTGTTCTTACATTTTAGGCTTAACTTCCATAAATTTCAAGGTAAATTTCACATAATAATAGTGTTTTAAGGTCATATAACTCACCTCCAATCAATCCTAGTCGAAATCACCTTCAATTCCTGTCCAATAGCTCTTAAGGTTGTTCAAAAATGGTGAAAAATATTCCAAGCTCGCGGATGAAATATTATTTAAAACCCTTCTGCCCAGGCCGTTTTTCGCTTCAGCGACCCAAATACCGCATATGCGGCAATTCCTCCGCTTCTGCGGATTCTTCAAAATTCCTCAGGACCGCTTCTGCGGTCAATTTCCGCTCCTGCGGACACCGCATCTGCGGGAATACGTCCGCTTATGCGAAATTCCTCCAATTGGTCAAGTCCGCACCTGCGACCCCTTCTTCGCATCTGCAGAACCGCATCAGCGGTCCCTTTTCCGCAGATGCGGAAATACCAGATACCAGCAATACCAAAATCTCACAAGTCCAAAATTCATACATCGGCCATCCAAAATCACCCCGAGGCCCCCGGGACCTCATCTAAAAGTACCAACACCTTTTAAAATATTATTCAAATTTGCTCCAATCATCAAAACACCTCAATAAACACCAAAATCATCAAATTACATAGAATTCAAGCCTAAGTTCTTTTAAAACTTCCGAAACACGCATTTGATCAAAATCCCAACCAAATCACCTCCGAATCATCTGAAATTTTGCACACACATCCTAAATTACCCAACGAAGCTACTGCAACTATCGAAATCCCATTCCGACCCTCGGATCAAAATCTCACCTATCTACCGGAAATCGCCAAAATACTAACTTCACTAAGTCAAGTCTAATTCTACACTGAACCTTCAAAATCACTTCCGATCATACTCCTAAGTCAAAAACTAACCCCCGAAGCTAACCGAATCACCGGAAATCGCATCCGAGCCTTATAACTTATAAGTCAACCTTCGGTTGACTTTTTCAAGCCAAACCTTCCTTAAAGAGACTAAGTGTATCATTTTCTACCAAAACCAATCCAAATCAACTCTAACACACCAAATACTGATAATGAAATATGAAGAAGCATAAAATGGGAAAAACGGAGCAGTAACTCCTGAGACGATGGGTCGGGTCATCACAGCCTGGCGCACCCCACCAAATCTAGTTCAAATTTCTGCACTGGCGTTGCTTTATTTTAGCTTAACAGTTTCAATAATCTACTCTATTTTTTAAGACAAGAATATATTTATGTCAGATAAAGGAAGTATTGATCTGACTGGTTTAGCCTCAAAGTAGGTGTTCGCTCCGCAGCACGAACAGAGAAGTCATTTTGGTTAATTTGTGAATAGTTAGTGAAAAGACTATAGAATTTAATAGTTATGAAATCTAAAATCATGTGAAACACAAACAAAGATGCACAAAATACTGTACTACAATTTGATTTCACGTTTTTATAATTTTTGGTTAAAAATGCATTTTCCTACAAAATTTGACTCTTATTTTTGTAGAAAAACGACCATTTGAATGTGTATAACTACTAAAATTACAGTTCACTTGCTTTTTCAATAAATTTTACAATGGACTTAGAATAAATTAAATTTTAAATGTCAATAGCATCATGTCTCACTAAACTGTTCTATTTTTTGTTTTGGGTGCAACATTCAAAAATTTTTGTTGTTGTTGTTGAGAAATCAGTGGGATATGCCATCACATTTCAATCCAATCCACCTACAAAATGCCCTCCTAGACATGTTATTCTTCCCACCGGAAATGCTATCCCAACTCAATCATATATTCATGCCATGGGAGAACACACGGCAAGCCTAGGAGCAACCAATTCCTCCAATGTACCAAGAAGCACCACCATCACACCACCAAGCAGTACATGAGCCAGAACCCGTAGAAGCAGCCATGGAGGAGGAAGAGGAACCTCTCAACCTAGGCTTAGAGCAAGTCCTAGAGTTCTCAAATCTAGACGAGGTAAAAGTGTATCTCTTCACGGAAATGCAAGAGAAGAGGCATGTGCTCAACTGCCCACTAGCACTATACAAGTGCTCGATGGAAATCAGACTACCTCAGGATCCAACTGTGGGCAACAGAACCATGATACTAGTTCCATCATTCAGAAGGAATCATGTCCTTCTGGGGGAAAGTGAGGGAGAATGGGGAACCAACAAACTCAAACCTTAACATCTCAATGAATCGTCCAACAAATTTCATTATAGGAAATATAAGGGGTGAAAATAATGACAACTTTAGGAGAAATTTTAGGGAGATGATAGACACTCACAAGCCATGCATGGTAACCTTGTTAGAGACTAGGATGGGAAACCATGCAGAAATGCTTAATGATTTTGGATTCACAAAGATGATAGAAGTGCTACCTGAAGGCCAGGCAGGAGGCATGGTTGTGATGTGGAACCATGAAGTGGTCACTGTCCAAAACTTCGCCCGTAGGAATCAGGAAATCCATGCAACAATAGAGGTATTACCTATTCGTAAAACTTACCTTTTTTCTTCAATTTATGCTATTACTGATATGCATAATAGAAATTTGATGTGGGAAAACCTAGAAAATATTAGTAAGACCTATAAAGGGCCTTGGATGGTAGGAGAAGATTTTAACGATATTTTGGTCTCAACTAAAATTTTTGGTGGAAAACATATAAACGATAGTAGAGCTAAGTATCTTTGGTCTAAGATTAACAATTGCAATTTATTAGATCTTGATTATAAAGGGTGCAAGTATACATGGTCAAATCACAGACATAGGAATTAGGGTCTGATAATGGAAAGACTAGATAAAA
Organism: Nicotiana glauca; assembly: GCA_026770625.1. Taxonomy (NCBI): domain Eukaryota; kingdom Viridiplantae; phylum Streptophyta; class Magnoliopsida; order Solanales; family Solanaceae; genus Nicotiana; species Nicotiana glauca. The sequence continues at coordinate 88,767 of MU745570.1, forward strand.
TACTAGAAAATGAGAAATGGGTAGAACTCTTCCCTAAAAGCTCTTTAATACACATACCAAAGACTTATTCAGATTATAATCCTATCCTAGTAGAATTAATTCCAAAAAATAGACTAAGTCATAGACAACCCTTTAGTCTTGAGACCTTTTGGTGCATGCATCCGGAATTTTAAATAGTTATAAAAAATAATTGGTATGGATATGACTATTTTAAAGCTAGCAAAAATTTTGTAGATAGCATTAAGCCTTGGAAAGACAAAATATTTGGTGATATAATGGGAAAAAGAGGAAAATACTAGCAAGACTCCAAGGAATACAAAATTCCAGTAATTATGCCTATAGTAATTTACTTCAAACATTAGAAAATGATTTAAAAAAGGATTATAATGACATCCTTAGGATTGAAGAGGATTATTGAAAAATAAGATCTAGAATAATGTGACTAAATGAAGGAGATGGCAACACAAAGTTTTTTCACATTTCTAGCTCTTATAGAAGAAGAATAAATATGATTAATTACTTTAAAGATGATGCTGGAAATTGGATCAATGACCACCATTTAATTATGTCACACGTCCTTAATTACTTCTCAGATGCTTTCACCACTTCCCACTCCTTAGCAAGCTGGATTAGTCCTATGGAATACCACTCTATATACTCTAATTTAGACCTAAATTTTCTAGATAGTCCCTTACTAGATATTGAAATTAAGAGGGCTATTTTTTCTTTTAAACCATTCAAAGCCCCTGGGCAAGAAGGCCTTCACCCTTTTTTCCCCCAAAAATACTAGAAAATTATAGGTCATTCTGTAGTAAAGTTATGTCATGATATTTTTAATAATCAGAAAATCTCTAAAGACACTATGTAACGATCCGGCCGGTCATTTTAAGAATTAATACCCCAATCTCCTAATAACTGCTTTTCCCGTGTTCGTTTCTGCTATTGTGAGTTGCCGGGAGGATTCGTTTTGAGTTTCGGAGTGTTATGAGACACTTAGTCCTTAAATGAGAGTTTAAGCTTTAGAATTTGGATTGTAGTCAGAGCAATGTGAATACAACCTTGGAATAGAATTCCGGTGGTTTTGTTAGCTCCGTTGGAGAATTTCGAACTTAGGGGGGTGTTCGAATTGTATTTTGGAGGTCTGTAGCTTATTTAGGCTTGAAATGCCGAATGTTGAATTTTTGAAGTTTCCAGATCGATAGTGAGATTTTGATATCGAGGTCGGAATCTGATTCCGAAAGTTGAAATAGCTCTGTAGTATTGAATGTGACTTGTGTACAAAATTTGGGGTCAATCGGACATGGTTTGGTTGGTTTCGACATCGGTCATAGAATTCTTGAGATTTCAAGTTCATTAGGCTCAGATTGAAAGGTGAATCGTGGTTTTAGCATTGTCCAATGTGATCCTAGGGTCGGATTAATTTTGTATGATGTATTAGGATTGGTTGGCATGTTTGGTTGAGATCATGGGGGCCTCGGGGGAGTTTCGGATGCTTGGCGGAGTTGGATCTGGGCTTAGGCAATTGTTGGTATTTTGCTGCACCTGTTATATTGCACCTGCGAATGTAGTGTTGATACACAATTTTTTGCCAAAATATATTAAAATTGCATATATACCTTCAAAATCATGCATTAATAGCAATTGATATTTTCCACAATTTTCCTATATTTTTATTAATTTATCCAGAATTTTATTTCTAATAAATAATTACAAAATGGCATTACAAATGACTTCGAAATCGTTTCTTGATTTACTTTCTTGTTTATGGTCCTAATAAGACCAAATTATTTCATAATTAGCTAAATTGGCATCTTTTGGCTATAATTGATTTAAAATTATTTTTCTATGCATGAAATTTATTTTTTGTAATTATTAGCTATTTTAGAAATTATTTTAATTAATTTAATTGGGTATTTAACTAATAGCCTGTTGTATTTCAATTCTATCCTAAATTAAACCAACCCAAACCTAATTAAATTAACCCAATACCCCAAAGCCTAATCCACTATTCTACCCGACCCAATTTCCATTTAATCTGGATCGTTGATCAATTTTGATCAACGGACCAGATCCGTCCTTACCATAATTAACCTAAAATGACTACCCCCAAAACCTCATTCCCATCCTCTCTTTTGCTCTCATTCTCTCCGCTATTACATCTCTCATCTCTCTCAAAATTTTCTCTGCTAAACCTAGCTACTCTCAGCGGCCGTTGATTCGCCGGTAACAATGGTAGTTCCACCACTACCCCTAGCCTACATGGTTCCCTCATATGCCGGATCCTTGCTACCTTGAGGCTCTCAAGGGAACCAGAAGGCGGTTCACTCACCTCCCATTGTTTCTATGCCGTTCTCAGGCCACCCTTGGCCGTCCGAATAAGATCTTTATATTTTTCGGCTAGATCCATGGCTTCTAATCCAGAATCTCTTTATCTCTGGGTTATGTCTCTCTAAAACTCTAACTCGTATCTTGACTCTTTAGATCTACTATAGATCTAAGTATATTTTGAGTTATTCTTGCTATTTTACATGATAATCTCTCCGGTTTTTCGAAAATACCCCTTCGTCTTCAAACTAGGGTTCGTAACCCCTTTCAAAATGCTTTTTCTTCTGATTGTTGATATCAATCTATGATTTTTACTATGTTTAAATGGTTTATTTAAGTTTTTCCTTTTATCTGATTCATTATATTGAAAATACTAATTCTTGGTCTTAATCTTGGATTCTGAAAACCGTCCTTGTTTATTTGTTCGTTTAATTTGTTCGCATGTCTGTTATTCATGAATATGTTTTATGTTTCTATGAGTTTTTACCGTATTATGCTTATTAGGGTTTCTGAGTTTGCTTTTTCCGCCTATACTATGTTTGTTCTGTTTATTAACATAAATTTGTGTCAATTCCTTTAATTAGTACTATTTTTTTCTAGTTGAATTCCTGAATTTACGTGATTTTTACTTTACTATGCTTATTGGGGTTTCTAATTTTTATTCCTTCTTGCCTATGTTGTGATTATTTCGTTTATTTCACAGCAATTTGTGTTAATCCCCTTAATCATTACTACTCCTATTTGAATCCCTAATTTCCTGTAATGGATATCTTTCACTAATCTCTTATGATGATCTCCTTACTGATTTTCAACCTCTAAATATTTTCTTGCCTTATTTTGTGGTTGATTATGCTGTCAAGTTGATTCTTAGACATTTTTCTTAATTAGAATTTGTCGAACCTAGCCTCTATTACATGCTTTGTACTATGCTTATTTCCTTGTGTGTTGTATTCCAGTCTCATATGATCTCCTTCCTTACTTTTCTTTACCGTTTGAAGTTAACTCCCTTAATTAAGGGAGTACTTATACTAATTTTATACTAATTGATACCTAGTTCCATAATTACTGCTTGACTTTGATTCTTACCTTATTATTCTACCTAGTTTCAAACTATATATATGCTCTCTCAACACACATTGACGAACACATTTGGTTCAAAACTCTCTCTCTCACACTAAAAGTTCTCTGCCCTCTTTGTGATTACTTACTACTGTTCTAAGTTAGTCGGCTGCAAGCCAAGGCTAACTATTATGCTCTCCTATTCTTCACTTTTTGTTTGCTGTCACTTTACTGGTATATCCTGATTTCAATTCAAGTTCCAAAACCAATATGTTTCTTTTATTACTTCAATTCCTCCTGTTTCTAGTTTGTTTTTACTTATGGTTTTGTTGTTCAACTTGAAACTAATATGTTTACTTTATTGCTTCATCAACATGCTCCTAAATATGTCCCCTTCCTTAGACTCAGCATGTTTATGAAGTGTTATCCCCCTTCTAGTGTACCCCCAATATGACTCTCCCTTACTAATGTTCTATGCAAAGTAGTTGGCTATCTTTACGTAACCTGATTTTGTATTAATTATGAGGTTCCTTAACCCTTTAGCATGCTGTTGATTCTGTACTTTAGGGCTCCTATAACTATGCGTTTACCTATGTGACCTATGTGTCCCCAAATTCATTGACCCCCTGTTTGTAGCTGCTGAACCTGCTTTGGTTCTATGATCTCTTGTTGTGTATGAACCTGTTTTGGGGGTGTTGTGTTTGGATTGTTGTTTACTACTCCACCCTCTTTTCAAAACTGTCTCTGATGTCTTTTACAAAACTATTTCAAACAAGTCCCTTTTTCAAATTTTTTCCCTGCTTAAATCTTTTCAAGCACTCTTACATCTACTCTTAGGTTTTAAGTTCTGCCCCTATAATGTATGACTGCTTAGGGATCCCCATGAGATCCCTCTGAACTTTGATACATTAGAGCTGGCCCTTCCACATTGCACTTACTCAAGTATGACTATGAAATCTGGGTGTGAGCACTGCCCGGGATCCCTTGAGGTCCTTAGGGAACTCTAACACACCCGGATTATATGAAAAGCTATGAGGAAATCCGACATTGAAAATTTTGGAAATCTGGGCCTATTGGTAGGCTCCCTATAGAGTAACTTCTTATTTTTCTTATCTGCTTATGTAATTCATTCGATATTGGCCTGTAATAATTTGTGAACGAACATTGGAGTTTGGATAGTAAACATGGGAGGGTAGCTATGCATGTTATAGAAAAGGTAGAAACTGTTCTTTAGGTCTATATTTCCTGTATGTGCAATAGAAACCATGCTCTTAGGTCTCATGTATACTATTTCAGCATCTCATTTTTTACATTCTTATCACTCGAAAATCTTGTTTTAGGATAAAGGGGCATTAAAAAAAGATTGCTACTCTTGCACACTTGATAGCATGCTCTATAATATTGTAACCTTTTTCTGTATTTAGAAATCCTGCTTTAGGAAATACTGCAATCCTGCCGTGCATTTAGAAATTCTGCTTTAGGAATATAAACCATCATGAACTTTATACATGCATCTTAGATACCATGCTTTAGGATCTTTTTCGTACTTGCTCAATCACACCTAGTGTAAACCTCTGAATATGGAAGAGGTAAAAACAACTTCACATTTGATTATCCTATTTAAAATAAGCTGGTAATAATACCTACATTTTTATAACACTTAGAACCGCATGCTTTTAGGTAAAATAACTCCTTCATTGTGCTAATGATTCTGGTAACAATTGTGCATTATCCTATGCCTAGGAAAGCCTTAGGTAATCCAATTTCTCATAAAATTGGAAACTGCTCCTTTGTGTTTACTGCTTATTGATTAACAGGCTTAAAATCAGTAGACAAACTGACTAGGGCCCCTGATTCTGAGTTATAAAGTGAACCTTCATATCTATTGTGTTATGATAATCGCCTAGACATCATGTCTTAGGATACTGATTAACAATAAGGCCCTTATTTGTGTTTGAATCGTGTTTCTTATGTGTGTTAGCATGTCGCTTTAGTATTTTCTCCTTTAAACGTTAGGGTGTATGTTTAGATCTACCTATAGGTAGAGGTCCTAAATCTCCTCCAGGACCATTAAGAAGGGACGGGTAACAACACACAATAGAGATCTCTAACCAACACTCGCATTAATAACCACAAAGGGGGTGGGAAGGGTAGATATGATGACTACGCGCTAATGTCACGTGTAGCCCCTCATTGATGAGTGTTTACCGAACATTGTGTGGGGTGATCCTATAGGCTAACCAAATTCCTTGTGTTTTCAACTTTCCTTTATGTATACAACTTGTTCAAAAGCTTTGTCTTATTATTCGAGTTATACAACGTCCAACGTGCTTTACTTGTAAATTATTTGATTCAACTATTTATTTGTTAATGGACTAATTCGTTTATATAAGTTCGGTTGGGACCCATCATTGTGGACCGAGAGGGGTACCTAACACCTTCCCCTCAAGGTTATTTTGAGCCCTTACCCTAATCTCTGGTAATGTAAACGAATTCAAGAGTTAATCGCTCTAGGTGCCCTAACATACCATAACCCGTTAGGTAGCGACTCTTCAAATACCCAATTCCCAAGAGGAAATGAGTCATTTCCCTCCCCCCCCCCCCCCCCCATGAATGTCGAAACCCAGACTCTCTCTACAGAGGGAAAAAAGGGGGAGTGACATGTAGGACCTCACGTGCGGAGCCGCAAAAGCAGATAGGAAGCCGCAGATGCGGAATTTAGCTTAGGCATCAGGAGCCGCAGGTACGGCTGATGGACAGCAGAAGCGGGCTTGCATATGCGGCCTAACGCTCGAAGATGCGGCCCCAGCAGTTAAGTGACTTTTCGCACCTGCGATGGGATTTTCGCAGATACGGTACAGGGATCGTAGAAGCGGTTACCGCTGGGCAGAAATATGAAAATTCGAGGGTTTGAGTTCATAACTTCTAAGATTAATTTAGAGCTCGGGAGAAGGCGATTTCTTGAGAGATTTTGAAGGAGATCTACTGGGCAACGATTCCTAATCTTATTTTGATCATATATCATTAATCTATTATTGTATTCCTCATTTAGTTAAGGAATTTGAAAGTGAAAGTTTGGAAAATGGGAGAAAAGTTCCCTAACCAATTTATTTGGTTTTGATCGGAATTTTGGTGTCGGATTGGAGTAATTTTTGTATGGTTAGACTCATGAGTGAATGGGTGTTCATAATTTGTGACTTTTACCAGATTCTGAGACGTGGGCCTGGGGTGGATTTTTGGGAGTTTTTCTATTTTCTTACCTTAGCTTTGATTTTTTAGCTAAATTAGTTGCTTGTAGTCGTATTTATATTTTTATTAGATTTTGGCCACTCGAAGTTGGATACTCGTGGCAAGAGCATGATATCATATTGATTTTGAGCTGGTTCGAGGTATGTGGCTTGCCTAACCATGTGTGGGGACTTTCCCTTAGGATTTGGTATTGTTCTTATATGAATGTCGTGTACATGAGGTGGCGAGTGCGTACATGTGCTAATTGTTGGAAAATCTCATTTTCATTAAGTAAATATCTGTGTTTTCCTTTTGTTGAACACTACATGTATTTTTAAAGACTACTGTTTAGCTTAGGAAATAATGCTTAATTAACTTAACTGTTCTATCTGTTTTGAATTGTCTACTTGAATTATGTGCAGTATGTTTACTTTGAAACTACGGGATGATATCCCGAGAGATCCCCCTGCATGTTTACTTTGGGACTACGGATCGATATTCCAGGAGATTCCCCTACACGTTTATATTTGGGACTACGGGACGACACCCGGGAGATCCCCTACACTGGATATTTACTTTGGGACTACGGATTGGTATTCCGGGAGATCCCCCTACACATTTATGATTTGGACTACGGGACGATATCCTGGGAGATCCTCCGCACATTTATGATTTGGACTACGGTACGATACACTGGGAGATCCTCTGCACATCTACGTTTGGGACTACGGGGTATCCTGGGAGATCCCCTGTTGTTGTTGCTGTGATTTGAGTTGTTGTTTTCTGTGCTTATTTTTTTGGCTTAAACTTTAGTATTTACTGCTTTATTGCGATATTTCGTTATGTTAAATTTTATCATATTAAAACCAGTAGGGCCCTGATCGAGGTTAGGCTTGACACTTTGTGACGACCCGATCGGTCTTCTTAAGAATTAACGCCCCGATCCCCTATTAACTGCTTCCCCTGAGTTCATTTATGCTATTTTGGTTTGCCGGGACGTTCGCTGTTGAGTTTCGGAGAGTTTTGGGACACTTAGTCCCTAAATGAGAGCTTAAGTGTTGAAAAGTGGTCCGTAGTCAGAACAGCGTGAAGACAACCTTGGAATGAAAATTCGATGGTTTCGTTAGCTCCGTTAGCTTATTTGGGGTTGGGAGATTGTTCGGAAGGTATTTTGGAAGTCCATAGCTCATTTAGGCTTGAAACGCTGAAGGTTGAATTTTTGAAGTTTCCGGTCTGATAGTGAGTTTTTGATTCGAGGGTCGGATTAGAATTCCGGAAGTTGCAGTAGATCCGTCATATCATTTGGGACGTATGTGTAAAATTTCAGGTCATTCGGATGTGTTTTGGTTAGGTTTTTTTATCGAAAGTGTATTTTGATAAAATTTGAAGTTCTTAGACTAAAATCCTAGTTTAATTCAAGTTTCCGACATTGTTTTAGGTGGTTTAAGGATTGGTACAAGTTCGAATGATGTTATGGGATATGTCTGTATGTTTTGTTGAGGCCCCGAGGCCTCGGGTGTGTTTCGGATGCTCAACGGAGCATTTTGGAGTTTTGAAAAATTGCAGAAAATCCTTCAGCAGTTGCAGATCAATTTTCTTCTTTGCGTTCGCGACTCGCCTATCGCGTTCGCGAAGCTCTGAACTTTCCCCCTCTTTGTGTTCGCATTATAGCCTCGTGTTCAAATAGTGTAATTTGGAGCTAAAATACTGTGCTAACTTTCCTCTTCGCATTCACGTATGCCTCTTCGCGTTTGCGTACCTTTGCAAAGCCAGCCTTCGCGTTCGCGTACATTGCCACGTGTTCGCGAAGGTCAATTCTGGGCCATTGTATTTTTCTCTTCCGCATTCGCGAAGCATAAATTGAGCAGCCTTCGTTTTTCTTCTTCGCGAATGCGAGACATACTCCGCGTTCGCGATTCATCAAAAGTCTGGACAATTATAAACTTTTCAAAAACGAGGGTTAGCCATTTTTAAGAAAACTCAAGCTAGAGAGCTCGGATTTGGGAGAAATTTCGAGGGGTTTTCAAGAACAATGTTTGGGTAACGATTCTCAACTCCCTTATGTTTAAAACCAACTAATCTAATCACGAATTCATCTTTAAAATTCGGATTTTTGAATGAAAAATTGATAAAACTTCATTGATCAAACTATTGAGTTTTGAGTGGGTGTTTGACCTTCGATTTGGGCAATTTTTAGATGGTTGGACTCATGAGAGTACGAGGGTTCTGAAAATGTAAAAATTATCCGATTCTGAGATATTGACCTGAAGGGCATTTTGGTCATTTTACCTAATTTCACGTTGTAGCTTTGAATTAAATAGTGAAACCAGTTGTTTGCAATGTTATTTATGATATGTAATTGAATTGAATAGATTTGGGACATTTGGAGTCGGATACTCGTGGCAAAGGCGTGGTTTCTTGTTGATTTTTGTACCGGTTCGAGGTAAGTGGCTTGTCTAACCTTGTGTGGGGGACCTTTCCCATTAGGATTTGTTATTTGGTATCTGAGTGCCCTGTACGTGAGGTGACGAGCACGTAATTGATCCGATTGTTGAAACTTCTGATTTTACTTAAGACATTGAGATTGAGTTTCTTTCATATTTGCTTTACTCTACTTGTAATTATAACTTGTGCTAGATTAGAGAAGCATGTTTAGTTGATTTAACCTGCTTAATTGCTTAAGTTGCCTTGATTGTACTACGTGAAGCATGCTAGGCTAGTACTATCTGTTGCTTGTCTTTTGTACCTCATTCCTTGGTATCTTCTGGCTGTGATTGCGCATTTATATTGGGACTACGGATGTGGGATTTCGGTAGCTCCCCCCTTGTTTGTTTACTTTGGGACTACGGGTTCGATTCCCGATAGATCCCCCTGCACTTTTACTTTGGGATTGCGGGTTAGATTCCCGATGGACCCCCCTGCACATTGATGGTTGGACTACAGGACGGTATCTTGGGAGATCCTTCGGATTGGCACATGAGTTGGACTACGGGACGGTATCCCGGGAGATCCACTGGAAAGTTGAGAAAAGGGCTACAGGATGGTATCCTGGGAGACCCTCATTGTTATCATTGGTATTAAGCTGTATTTACTCTGTGTTTACTCTATTCTGGTGTAGTTGTTATTGCCTCGTTGACCTATCTTATCTCACTGTTGTACTCATTATTTCTATCCGATTTTTCATACTGTTAATTATTATTATATTTTGCCTCAGTAGGGCCCTGAACTTCCTCGTTACTACCGAACCGAGGTTAGGCTTGTCACTTACTGAGTACTTCTGTGGTGTACTCATGCCCTTCATGCGCATGTTTTTCATGTGCAGATTATCTAGGTACCTATACTCAGGCGCACTATCCTTGAGGCAAGGAGATACACGAAGACTTTGAGGTATATCTGTCGCGTCCGCAGACCAGGAGTCTCTATTCTGTTCCAGCTTTAGTATTTAGTTTATCCCTTTTCTCTCAGTTGTATAGATATTCTGGAGTTAGAGCAGCGCACTATGTTTCTGTTAGCCTGTGGTTCCCGTGAGTTTCCGGGTTTTGGGTTGAGATTTTTACTTCCGCACTTATTATGAGTTGTATATGCCGAGTGGCAGTTACATATATATTTCTTTTAGTTATTCGATCTTAATTAGCTATTTTTCGCAAATTATGTTAAATTGTTCTGCACTGTTAATCTTACCTAGTTGTAGGAACTAGGTGTCATCACGACATGTTCATGGAGGGTGAACGGGGATCGTGACACACTTACCGGGTACCGTTGTGGTGTACTCATGCCCTTCCCTACACATGTTTTCCCCGTGTGCAGATCCAGGTACTTTTTCGCAGCCATACTATTAGTGAGGCGAGGTGACCTACAGAGACTTCGAGGTATATATGCCACGTCCCCAGACCGAGGATTCCCTCTTTATTCTCTCTTGTAGATATTGACCTTTCTGTACTTTCTTTGATTAGACATTCTGGAGTTAGAACACTATATAGTTTTCTACAACTTGTAATTTTATGAGATTTCGAGTTTTGGGAGTTGATTCAGTTTCAGAGTGTGTATTTGTATATGCCGAGCGGCATCTTAAATGTTTGTTTATGTTTTAACCATAGTTTTGCTAGTTTTAGTATTTCGTTTCCTTGTTCCGCAATTTGTTAGGCTTACCTAGTCGTAGAGACTAGGTGCCTATCACGACAGTTCACTGATGGGCGAACTTGGGTCGTGACACATTAATAAAACCTATCTTTGTCTTATCCCAAAAATCTCTAATGCTAATAACATTAGGAACTTTAGGCCAATTGGACTTTGCAATACTATTTATAAATTAATCACAAAAATCCTTTCAAATCACCTAAAACCATTCCTAGAACAAATTATAAGTCCCTTTTTCTCACGACCCTAAACCACCCCAGTCGTGATGGCGCCTATCGCAATACTAGGCAAGACGATTCAACATTTATAACATAAACATATCTTTTTCTTAATTCATTTAATAATCAAATATTATTGCAAATCTTTCTTTTTAACCTTTCAAAAACAAGCGAAAACAAATATGTAAAACATCAACACTGCTCGATCCCGGTGTCACTATTCATGAGCCACTAAAATACAATCTGATACTGTCTACTCAATACAAGATGAGTCTGATAAAAACAAATACTAATAGATAGGAAGGCTAAAGGCAAGGTTGCGGACGCCGTGCAGCTACTTTTCTAACTCCGGAATGCTCTAAAGATGAGGAACAACTCTCACTCGGATGCTCTGGCACCTAAATCTGCACACAAGATGTAGGGAGTAATGTGAGTACACCAATTCAGTAAGTAACAATTATAAATAAAGGGTGAGTGCAATGACAAGCAATTAAAATCATATACATCTCATAACATAGAATCTCAGAAGAAATAACAAGGTCCAATCAGTAATTCAATTTCCGAACATCTCGTAAAAACTCCAGTTTCAATGAAAAGTTATTTAAGACATTTGTTCAATATTTTCCAATGGAGGATCAGTATATATATATATATATATATATATATATATATATATATATATATATATATATATATATATCCCCCCTCGGCAAGCCTCTCAGCCATTCGTGACTCAACTCTCATCAATCAACACTCACACTCAGCGCTCCCGCTCAATAGATATATCATAAACACCGCTGCGGCGTGCATCCCGATCCATAAATATATAGTCGACTGTGCTCACTGGGGATGTGTAGACTCCAGAGGGGCTCCTACAGCCCAAGCGTTATATTGTTGCTGCGTGCAACCCGATTCATATACATACATACATACATACATACATACATACATACATACATACATACATACATACATACATACATACATACATAATCCTCACCATCAGGCCCTCGGCCTCTCTCAGTCATCAACCTCACAGCCACTCAGGCATTTCAGTGAAAAATTAGGGAACTCAACCCAAACAGTTTTCATATATTTGAAAGTAGAGTAATGAAACTGAATCAAATAATAAACAGGTAAAATTCATGACTGAGGATATGCTTTCAAATCAAAACAGTATGAGGATAATAGTAAAATACACCGGAGGGTCCAAACAGTACGACACAAGTCCCCAAACATGGAATTTAGTCCAAGATAACAGAATCATTTCTAAACACATAGATTTCATGTAGAGTTTATCAAAATATGCAACTCTACAGCTGCCATGAGACGGACCAAGTCAGAATCCCGACGGGTCACACCCACACGCCCGTCACCTAGGATGTGTGTTACCTCATTTATCAAAATAGTACAAAATTTTGAGGTTTCATACCCTCAGGTCTAGATTTACAATCGTTACTTACCTCGAACCAGATAAAAAATCTACTCCGCAATGCCCTTGCCTCTCGACTCGGCCTCAAATCTATATAGTCGACTGCGCTCACTGGGGATGTGTAGACTCCGGAGGGGCTCCTACAGCCCAAGCGTTATATTGTTGCTGCGTGCAACCCGATACATACATACATACATACATACATACATACATACATACATACATACATACATACATACATACATACATACATACATCCATACATACATACATACATACATACATACACACATACACACATACATATATATATATATATAATCCTCACCATCAGGCCCTCGGCCTCTCTCAGTCATCAACCTCACAGCCACTCAGGCATTTCAGTGAAAAATTAGGGAACTCAGCCCAAACAGTTTTCATATATTTGAAAGTAGAGTAATGAAACTGAATCAAATAATAAACAGGTAAAATTCATGACTGAGGATATGCTTTCAAATCAAAACAGTATGAGGATAATAGTAAAATACACCGGAGGGTCCAAATAGTACGACACAAGGCCCCAAACATGGAATTTAGTCCAAGATAACAGAATCATTTCCAAACACATAGATTTCATGTAGAGTTTATCAAAATATGCAACTCTACAGTTGCCACGAGACGGACCAAGTCAGAATCCCGACGGGTCACACCCACATGCCCGTCACCTAGGATGTGTGTTACCTCATTTATCAAAATAGTACAAAATTTCGAGGTTTCATACCCTCAGGTCTAGATTTACAATCGTTACTTACCTCGAACTAGACAAAAATCTACTCCGCAATGCCCTTGCCTCTCGACTCGGCCTTAAATCATCCCGAACCTATCCAAATTCAGAATCATATCATCAATACATGCCAAAAGGACAAAGCCTAAGCAAAAATTATCAAATTAAACTCAAAATCCCAACTTTGCTCAAACCCGGCCCTCAGGCCCACGTCTCGGAATCTAACAAAAGTCACAAAACTAGAAACTCCTTTCACTTCCGAGTCTATACATAACAAAATCATCAAAATCGGATCTCAAATGGCCCCTCAAATTACCAATTTAAACTCCCCAATTTCAGGCCTTAATTCCCCAAATTTTCACAGTTAATCCCACAAATTTCATGCTTAGTCAACTAAAAATCATCATAGAATCGAGTATTAAGTTCAAAAATCTTACCTCAACAAGTTTCCCCTTGATTCCCTTTTCAAAATCCTGCAAAATCTCCAAAAACCGAGTTGAAAATGTGAAGAAAGACCCAACATTCCTGAAGGAAAGTTTTATATACTTTTTGCTCTAGGGATTCCGCACGTGCAATCCCCTAAGCGCACCTGCGCTTCCGCTTCTTCGGATTTCACTTAACCTCAAAATTCTGCTTCTGCGGTCTATACCCGCATCTGTGGTCCTGTAGATGCGGCCCTTTGTCACGACCCAACCCCGCACTGGTCGTGATGGTGCTTCTCGTGAAGACAAGGCTAGCCAACTAACCCAACTCGACTCTTTCAAAAATAGTTAAGCATAAATGAATAGTAAAAACATGACTTAATAATATTAATTAACGAAATTAGAACCCAACACAGCCCTACTCGGGGTGTCACAAGTCACGAGCATCTATAAGAATATAATTCAACTTTACAAGTCTAGAAATACACTGAACAGGAATAATGAATAACATAGAAAGATAGTGGTGATGCGAATGTTGGTAGTCACCTCGCTAAACCTCTACAACTCTGCCTCCATGCAGCCAATACCCGCTACCGGGTGAATAAATACCTGCAACTACACGCGAGGTGCAGGGAGTAAAGTGAGTACTCCAACTCATTGAGTAATAAAGGTAAATAACAGCTAAGCAGTAACAAATCACGTAAAGCAACCAACATGTTGTATAGAAGTCGGGTACAATTCTCTAAGAAATCAGTAAAAACTGTGAAATCTTTAGAAATATCTTGGCTCAGTTTAAATCTCTTTTGAAAATGATCCTTTCAACATTTACGAAATGATTTCAAAATAGTTAGTGCTGATAAACACAGAAAAATCCGCCCCTCGGGCACAAATACCACAGTATAACAGGTAAAAAGGCAAATAAATATGCAAGATGCGCACATAAAAGTTCGCCCCTCGGGCAACATCTCGAAACAATACCAGACCCTCGGGCTCTCTCTCTCAGATCGCTCTCAGAATAGTATCATATAGTAACCACTACGGTGTGCAGCCCGATCCACATATCGGTGCGGCGTGCAGTCCGATCCATATCTAGTTGCGGCGTGCAGCCCAATCCATATATCGCTGCGGCGTGCAGCCCGATCCATATGGTTACCCGCACTCACTGTGGGGGTGCAGACTTCGGAGGGGCTCCTACAACCCAAGTGCTATATCACTGCGGCGTGCAGCCCGATCTATATAAGTATCACTATGGTGTGCAGCTCGATCCATAACATAAAACCCTCACATCCACGCCCTCGGCCTCATATCACTTAGTGTATCCTCACATCTGGCCCTCGGCCACACTCAGTCACAATATCATCACAAGCCCCTCGGGCATTTGTAAATCAGTAGTTCTTAGCCCAAATTATCATTTAAAATATCATTTAAGACTCAAATCTAAGTAAAAGTGGTTGAGTTGTAAAATAGTGGAGAAATAGTATGACTGAGTTCAAGTAATAAGTCAAAACAGTGAGGAAACAGTGATAATAATCCTCGAAGGATTCAAACAATTGGAACGAAGCCCAAATATGGCAATCAGCCCAAATCACGATGATAACAAGTAAGTTTCAGTCAATTACACAGTTAAATCATCAATTGGGACGGACCAAGTCACAATCCCCAACGGTGCTCTACCCCACGCCTACTATCCGACGTGCAAGTCACCTCAATATAGCACTACGATGTGCAATCCGGGGTTTCAAACCCTCAGGATATCATTTACAATCATTACTCACCTCAAGCCGGCCAAAATCCTAGTTCGCTATGCCCTTGCCTCGCAAATCGACCTCCGCGCGCGTCGAATCTGTCCAAAATCAGAGCGAATACATCACAATAGGCTAAGGGAACATAACACAATCAAAAAGAATCGAAAAACATCGAAAATCATGAAATTTGCAAAAACTGAGCCCTGGGCCCACTTCTCAAGAATCAAAAAATTTCACATCAACGGGTTTCTTATCTCCTCACGAGTTCATACATACCAATAACTCTCAAATCCTACCTCAAATGGCCCATCAAATCCCAAATCAAATGTCCAATTTCTCAAGCCCTAGTTCTTCAATTTTTGGCCTAGTTTACATGAATTTTTAGGAGGATTTCACAATAAAAATGAGTATTGAGATCAAAAATCTTACCTCCAATCGATTCCCCTAGAATCCCTCTTTAATATCTACCAAAAAGCTCTCAAAATGATCAACCATGGAGGAAAAATGACCCAAAATAGCGGAAATGAGCTTTTAAAACATTCTGCCCAGCTATATATTCCCTTCTATGCGATCGCAATACCCCTCTGCGATCACAATGCACAAATTTTCTCAGCTCTAAATTAACTCTATGCGAACGCATCAAATGCCATGCGATCGCAATGCACTGCCCAAATACTCTATGCGATTGCGGCCTACACTGTGCGAACGTAATGAACAACAGAACAACCCCCACAAATCCTCTTATGCGATCGCAAGACCTCTTATGCGATCGCAGAGAACAAAAAATCCAGCAACTCTGAACCTGAAATTTTCTGCTATCTTTTAAGGCATAAAGTGGTCCGATTGACCACCCGAAACTCACCCGAGGCCCTCGGGACCTCAACCAAACATGCCAACATATCCCACAACATTATTCAAACTTGTTCCAATCATCAAAACACCTCAAACAACATCAAATTACTCAAAACTCATCGAATTCAAGCCTAAGTTTCTCAAAACTTCCGAAATGCACTTACGATCAAAAACCTAATCAAAACACCTCTGAATAACCTGAAATTTTGCACACACACATCCCAAATCACCTAACGAAACTATAGCAGCTCTCGAAATTTCATTCTGACCCTCGGATCAAAATCTCACCTATCAACCGGAATTTGCCAAAATACTACCTTCGCCAATTCAAGCCTAATTCTACACCGGACCTCCAAAATCAATTCTAATCACACTCCTAAGTCACAAATCATCCCTCGAAGCTAACCGAAACACCAGAAATCACATCCGAGCCCTCTAACTCATAAGTCAACATTCGATTGACTTTTCCAATACAAACCTGTAAGGCCCCGAAAAATATTTTTCGAGTAATTTAAGATTTCGTCGTGCCAAGGTGGGCTAAATTATTTTATTTCGTGTGCAAATAAGGATTTATGATATTATGGATATCAATTGGATATTGTATTAAGTGTATAAGTCTTATTATAAGTGATTTGGGGTCTAAGGAGAGGCCTAAGTACAAACCAAGTTGGAAAATTGCATATTAGACGAAATCTGTACATGAGTGCGCACAAGACCTCACTTTGAACGATTATATCTCCAGTTATATTAGGAGTCGCGTGAGGATCGACCTATCAAATTAAATCCCTTTGAGTCTAGTTTCCAACGCAATAAACCGTTCATCATTTGGAGGTGTATACGGAAAGTTATGATCATTTTACTCGTAAGGTGTCGCATGCGCGAAAACGTGCGCGAACTTTACTT
>MDKF010165905.1:0-13878 GCA_026770625.1 Nicotiana glauca
TAGTTAGTGAAGTTATTAATTCATTGCCCAACAAAAGAAACGGGGATATACATAAGCTTTTACCCACATCCACTGCCTACTGAGCCTCTAAAAGTACAATAGGATAATACAGTAATTGCCGGTAACAAGGCTCCGGCTATACCTTACACAACAGCAAAATAAAACTACGGAAACAAGCGGCCTAAGCCACGCAGGGCCCCGAGGGAAATGGGGCTCACCAAAAAGCTGATGGAAGGCGGAGGGAGAGCTACGAACGGTGGGCTGGAGTACCTACTATAGATCCACCTACAATCATAACATGAATGTAGCGTCCCCGGCAAAAGGGACGTCAGTACATTTAAATTGTACTGGTATGTATGAACAAACTTTGCTCCAAGTAAAGTCGAACCATAGACAAGTAAGCAGTGGTAATAGAACGACAATCAAATCCACAAGAAGAGAACAATTAAGCCAAACAGGTATACAACTTCTCATCCATAAACAAGTATGTAATTGTAATAGAAATAACAATCAAATCCACAACGAGAGAACAATCAAACCAAACAAATTTACTATCTCTCCTATTTCCCCTTCCACAATTCCACATCAATAGTTTCACAATTGGTTCAAAATTTCATTTCAATGGCAATTTCGATCGCTTTCCAACCTTATTACCTCGGCCACTCTTATCACCACAGCCCACACCTTATTACTTCGTGTTGCAGCGTGCAACCCGATCCCACCGAGCAAATCACAATTCACAAGCAACACCACAACCAACAAGTCACAAGAATAACAACAAGAATTCTCAAGAAATAACAACAATAATTCTAAAGGAGTGACAACAATAATTTACATGAACTTCCAAGACCATCAATACCATTTCCATGTATTTCACAACTCATATGAATAGATAGGTCACAACGATAATCTTCCACGTTAAGCTACATGTATTGCTACCACAATTATTCCGAAATACATCAATTCCCATTTCCTTCCATCACTTGTCTCACAATTCTTACCACATAGCACATTCATAATCACAAACCTGCTTTATTTTTAATTGCTTGCATCAATATAGTGAAGGCAAAACCACAATCACTCAACCATACCAACCACAGAATTTCACACCAATTCACGTAGAAATCACATACCAAGCACTCGAATACCCAAACAAGATGATTTTACCAAGTTCAAAGTTAGCCATACATACCTGGAGCCGAATTCCTTTTTAATTCTTACTTCAAATTCACCGAAATCTAGAAACATCAATATAGTGCACAAATTAATACACATAGCTTAGAATTCAAGGTTCACAATCACTACCCGAATATATTTAGGCCACCAACCCTTTCTTTGCATAAGTCTTTGATCCCACCCCATTACTCTCACTAGGTTTTAGGTTATAGAAAGGCATGCATGAATGAGTTCGACCATTATTTTCAAAAACCTATGCATGAGACTCCCCCCTTTAATTTAAAACAGAATTTCAATGGGAAAAGTTAGGGATTTTACCTGTAGGGAAAGGGGTATGAAGATAAGCTTGAATTTCCCCGGCCCGAATAGCTTTGAAGAACAAGATTTTGGAGAAGATGAGTTTCTCTCTCAAGACCCTCTCTTCCTCTCTCTTAATTTGATCAGTCATGTGTTAAAATGAGGGGGGGTGGGTGTTTTATAAAAAAAATGGGTCGGGTTTTAAAATTTGGAAAAATAGAAGCCCGGCAAGATCTGCGGTCGCGTTCTGCGGTCGCAGAACTGAAATGCCGTCCGCAGAGTGGACCGCAGAAATGCCCTCAAAACTCAGAAGGTCTATTCCGGTCTGCTACAGGAATGCGGTCCGCATTCCTGTTATGCAGTCGCATCATGTACCGTATTTTCAACATCAATTTTGACCAATCTACTGATTCACTCTACGGCAGGAATGCGGTTCGCATAGCTGATCTGCGACCGGATTCTGGACCGCATAAATGACAACTTCTGGAAACTTGATTCTTTTGATTTTTAAAAGCTTAGATCACTACCAAGGGTCTGAACCGCGCATTCCTAACACATATTCGGAGTCGACAGCATAAGTTACTAGGCTCTGAGTCCAAAAATTTTACGGGGTCTCACATCCTCCCCCAGAACAACATGAATACTATGTAAACACTGGAGGAAAGACAATTTAGTACCAATAATACCAACCGGAAATCTCTAGGATACTGTCCTGAGTTCCATTTTCATTTCATCTGTCTAGTGGATCTCCCGGAATATCGTCCTGTAGTCCAACTATCAATGTACAGGGGATATCCCGGGAATCTAACCCGTAGTCCCAAATATAAATATGTCCAGTGGATCTCCCGGGATATCATCCCGTAGTCCGACTATCAATGTGCAGGGGATCTCCCGAGAATCTAACACGTAGTCCCAAATATAAATACCCAGTACTGGGGAATCTACCGGTTGCATTCCCGTAGTTCCATATAAATGTACATGGGGATCTACCGGGAATTTAACCCGTAGTCCCAAATGTAAATGTGCAGGGGGATCTCCCGAGAATCTAACCCGTAGTCCCAAATATAAATGTGCAGGGGGATCTTTCAGGAATCTAACCCGTAGTCCCAAAGTAAACAAACAATGGGGGAGCTACCGGGAATCAAACTCGTAGTCCCAATGTAAATACGCAACAAGATCAGAAAAATACTCAGAAAAATATCAACTTCACAATAAGGCAAACGAATAGTCTAGCCTAGCCTGCTGCACAGAATCCAAATAAGGCATGTTGAGCAAGTAAGTCAATTAAGTCAATTAGACATGCTTCCCTAGATTTAACAGCAGACTTAAATTCCAAGTACTACAAACAAGAAAGGAAAATACAACTTAAGGTTAATTTAATAAACATAGGATTTTCAACAATTAGCACAAGTACGCGCTCGATACCTCACGTATAGGGCATTTCAGTTACCACAATATCAATCCTAAGGGGAGAGTCACCCACACAAGGTTAGACTAGCCACTTACCTCGAACAAGTGCAAGTCAACCCGATACCACGCTTTTGCCTCGAGTATCCGACTCCAAATGGTCCAAATCTATTCAATTAAATTGCATATTGTAAATAATACTTCAAGTAACTGATTCCACAATTAAATTCTAAGCTAATACGCGAAATTATATGAAATGACCAAAATGTCCCTCGGGCCCATGTTTCGAAATCGGGTAAAATTTATATTTCCAGAAATCTCGCACTCTCACGAGTCTAACCATACCAAAATTATCCAAATCCCATAATATTTCGACCCTCAAATCATCAAATCTATCCGAGAGGGCTTTCTAAACTTTTCCAATTAAATTCACGGATTTAACACCAAAACTTGTAATAGATTTGAATAATCTAACCAAAATTAAGTTAAGAACACTTACCCCATTTAAATTTGTGAAAACCCCTCTGAAAATCGCCCAAACTGAGCTCCCCCAACTCTATTTTTGTCAAAAATAGCCAAAAGCCCCGTTTTATAGCATTTTTACTATTCGGGTGCCACATGTGGCACTGGGGGCTGCCTGTGGCGCTGATTCCAGTAGCCAAAAATAATCCCGGTGTCATGGATGGCGCCCCGCGCTACCCTAGGCACTGGCGATGAGAAATTATTTTTTCCCCGACACGAAAATGGGCATAACTCTCTCATATGATGTCCGAATTGGATGATTCTATTTGCTATGGCTCCAAAATTTCAATACGGATCTAATGCTTCATTGAAAACTGAATTTGGAGCTCATTTGCATAATATGATACAAATTATTCTTGAATAAACGACATGAAAACATTTTGAAATGCCCAAGTTAAACTCCGTCAACCATCCAAATTCCACTCGAGGCCTCCTGCGCTTCAACCAAAGGCACCAACAATTCACAAATCACTATCCATACTCGTACCAATCCTTAAAATACTTAAAACAAAATTGAAACCTCGAATTAACCATGGATTTAAGCCTAAGAACTCCAAATTTCTCAAAAATACGCTTTCGATCAAAAAGTCTATCAAAACTCGTCCGAATGATCTGAAATTTTGCACACACATCCCAAATGACATAATGGAACTGATGCAACTCTAGAAATTCTATTTTGAGCCTCAGATCAAAATTTCACTATCGAACAGGAAATTTCTAAAATTTGACTTTCGGCATTTCAAGCCTAAATTAGCTACAGGCCTCCAAACCACAATCCGATCACGCCCATAAACCCGAAATCACCTAGCGGAACTAACGGAACTATCGGATTTCCATTCCGATGTCGTCTTCACACGGTTCTAACTATGGTCAAATTTCCAAGACTTAAGCTCTCATTTAGGGACTAAGTGTCCCAAAACTCTCCGAAATTCAAAATCGAGCGTCCCGACAACTCAAAATAGCATAAATAAACTTGAGGAAAGCAGTTAATAGGGTATCGGGGCGTAAATTCTTAAGACGACCGGACGGGTCGTTACACCCATGCTTGGAGTCATGTGCTCAAAATAAGAGGCATTGCATAGAATCATATTGTATGGCAGGTTAATTCTGGCTCTTGTAACTTCTGGTGTGATAATTGGTCCCTTAAAGGCCCTCTGGCAAAAGAGCTCCCCGATACTCCAAAGAATTTCAAATTATTGGTAAGGGAATTCATCTATGATGGTCAATGGAATACAAACAAATTGAAGGAGCTACTACCAGCTCAATTGGTTCAATAGATCCAAATCATTCCTATTGGCAATCAAAACAAGGAAGATCAAATTTTTTGGGCTTTCTTGGATAATGGCAAGTACACAAACAATAGTGCATGGAATCTGGTAAGGAATTCTAACCCTAAAGTTCAATTCATAGATAAGGTATGGATCTCTTCTTTCTTGTTAAAATGTCCTTTGTGATGTGGAGGCTATGGCATAGCAAACTTCCCTTTGATGATGTGATTATTAAATTTGGCAAACAAATAGTTTCCAGGTGTAACTGCAGCAGTAATCCTAATACCAATAATATTAATCATGTATTTGTAGAGGCTCAAACTGCTAGTTACATTTGGAATCTCTTTGAAAATGCCCTTGGCATCCATCACCACCCCTACCCTATTAGATATATAATTAACCAATGGTGGACCTCAAAGGCCTCTAATGATGTGCAAAGACTTGTACTAAATATTACCCCAATTATTATTTGCTGGTTTCTTTTGAAGGAATTCTGTGCTTGCAGGTATGGAGATCAAAAAAGCTTCAACAAGTATAGACTTAAGCAACAGATAACTTGGAGCATTGAAGTTGCGGTCAACAACGCATATCCAATTGTGGTATAAAGCTCCCTTGGAATTCTTTCTGTGATACTCTTACAAGGCTTCGACCTGGGTACAAAAGTTTTGTGGTTCGATGGCTCAAGCCTGAAAGAGGTTAGGTTAAGATAAACACTGATGAGAGCTTTCTTCAGAGGGGAGGAAAAACAGGACTAGGAGGAGCTATTAGGGATGAATTTGGAGACATTGTCATGGCCTTTTCTACTCCAGCGACTGCCGAGAATCATAACATAGCATAGGTCCAAGTAGTTCTATTTGGTCTCAATTGGTGCAAACAAAATAGCTTCAGCCAAGTGATTCTTGAATTGGATTCTCTATACATTATAGAGATTCTCCGTAAAGATAGTGACACAAACTATAAACTCAGTCATATAGTGAATAAGATTAAGGAAACCATCAGTATGCTCAATATTCAGATCAACCACTGCTACCGTGAGGCTAACCAACTAGCTGATAGTTTGGCAGAAAGGGCAATGGAATTGTAGCATACAACTCACTTCTACTCGAGCCATCAACTACCTAGGCAAGCCAAAGGCCTATATTTGCTTGAAAAACATCAGATTCCATGTATAAGAAACAAATACAACAAGGCCAATTTCTTTGTTAGTTAGTATAGTTTTTGGTTTTGCGGGGGCGATCTATGTTTTAATCGCCTATTCCTTGTTGTTTTGAAGGGTTATATCTACCCTTGTATTGTATATTCAAAAAAAAATTTGGCTAATACAACACCCCTAGGTATACTGCGAAAGTTTTTATAAAAAAATACCCTAAAAGGTGACATGTTTTTTTTGGTGATTGAATGAAAGGTCATGTAGTTTTCGAAGAAAAAAAGGACACGTGGTTTGATTCAATATGAATAATTAAGAATAACAGATAAATGAGTTAAGGACAAAATAAATAATCAAACCAATCGCAATGTAATGACCAAGCCTGATCTTAGACTAAACAGCAGAATTCACCTCGATTGGACCCTCTTCACAAGCTCGATCGCGAGTGAAGAAAAGAACAAATGAATAATGTCGTGAACAATAGCTAGAAGAATAAATAAACTTTTATTGCTTTGATTTGCGTGATACCATATGTCAGAATAAAGAAAATCTTCCCCTTTATTTAGTAGGGGAATTCTAGTCCTAATTCAAGTCTCAAAAAGGAAAAATCTTCTTTTTTCGGTAAATATTGATCTACGCTTCATACTGAACGGGATTCGTGCAGTATTATCCGATTGAGGGCTAACATTGTATCCTCCTTCTCGTCATGCATAATAGTTCACCGCATTCCCTGAGGTCCAGAAGCTATAATTGGCCCGGATCCGTTAGTTCACCGTGTCCGATCTCAGGTACATCGTTCATTCCTCCTGAGTTTCGATACGAGGGGCTCCTGGCCTCGATTATTATCACTTCGAGCCGTGCTTACCCTTTGTTCCTTCATCGGGGAAACGGGAAAAACTTTGCCCTCGATTTTACTCGTACATATTATGGAAGCATCAAGCATTAGGGTAAGTTATCTATATTACACCCTTTAGGTGCAGCCCTTCCTCGGACCCTACATGAATGCGAGATACGTTCGTGGTCGAATATTCTAACCCTGTCACTTGTATTAAGCACTGTCGATTCTACTAGCTCTAATGGAAAGCGAAGCACTAACTTGAAGTTCCCTTTCTTTTCCCTTTTCCAAATTACTCTACTCCACTTAAAATCAAAACCAACACCAAAACAAGCACTTCCACTACTAGAATTCCGGAAAAAAGCGACCAAAAAATGGCGACCAACGTTGGTATGTCAAAAAAGCGACCAACGTTGGTCGCCAAGATGGAGAAAATAACTAAATAATTATTCTAAATAAACTAGCGACCAAGGTTGGTCGCTACTTGGTCGCTAATTTGGTCAAAATTTTGACCGGATTGGTCAGACTTGCTTGGTCAAAGAAATACTCAAATTAGCGACCAACATTGATCGCAAAAGTGGGACCCACTTATAAAATTTTATTATAAATAAATAAAATTTTGAAATTAGCGACCAAAGTTAGTCGCTTCCTAAAGGGAAAGCAGATAGAGACCAACTTGGTCGCCAAACTGGGACCCAGTTATAAAGTTTTAATAATTATATTATTATTTAAAGATATATATAAAATATAAATAAATATAATTCTTAATTAGCGACCAACGTTGGTCGCTTTTCAAATAGTGACCAACTTTGGTCGATAATCTGGGACCCAGTTCTAACGTTTAATAATTATATTATTATTTTAAATATTATATAAAATACAAAATAAATTTGATTTAAATTTAGCGACCAACTTTGGTCGCTAATGTTAATTCCTGGGCAATTAGCGACCAAAGTTGGTCTCTTTCAGGTCAATATTGGTCAAAATTAAAAATAACTTTTGTATTTACTATCTAAATAATATAAATGTAAGCCGTTAACACTTTTGTAATACAAGGGATGAATAGACTAAAATATACTCTAACATGCTATATATGCAATTAATGGAAGAATAGACTAAAATATACTCTAACATGCTTTATATATATACACACACACACACTAAGTGTATAGTATATATATGTAGATATTGTATAGTGTATTATATATACTAAGTGTATATATATGTAGATATATAGTTGTCACGACCCCAGTTCGCCCTCCGTAAACATGTCGTGATGGCACCTAATCCCTATAACTAGGTAAGCCTAACAATGCGGAAAAACAATATAACTTGCAAAATAATTAATTAAAACTGAACGACTAAAAGAAAAAAAACTGTATATAAATGTCGCTCGGCATATACAACTCAATAATGCAGAAGTCTAACATATCACCCCAAAACCCAGAAACTCACGGAAACACAAGCTAACGGAAAGTAATACACGGCTCTAACTCCATAATGTCTAAATCAAAAGTACGAAAGGAAAAGCTAACTGCTAAAACTAGAATAAGATAGAGACTCCTGGTCTGCGAATGCGACAGATGTACCTCGAAGTCTATGCTAGATCTCTCCGCCTCTAGAGTGATACGCCTGAAATGAAGTACCTGGATCTGCACATGAAAAACATGCACAGAAGGGGCATGATTACACCACAGCGGTACTCAGTAAGTGCCAAGCCTAACCTCGGTTGGGTAGTGACGAGGAAGGTCAGGGCCTTACTGAGAACAATAATAATAATAATTCTTGCAGCAGTATGAAATAAACACAAATAATCGGTACGACAATGAAGTAAGATAGGTCATACAAGACAACAATTAACATTCAGAGAAAATGATAACACAGAGTAAAATAGCTCGATATCAATACTAATAACGAGGATCTCCCAGGATACCGTCCTGTAATCCCTTCATCAACTGTCCAAGGAGCTTCTGGGATATCGTCCCGTAGTCCGTCATATGAGTATATGCGAACGATCTCCCGGGATACCATCCCATAGTCCAACTATCAATGTGCAGAGGGATCTATCGGGAATCTAACCCGCATTCCCAAAGTAAATGTGCAGAGGGATCTACCGGGAATCTAACCCGTAGTCCCAAAGTAAACAAATAAGGGGGGAGCTACCAGAATCCCACATCCGTAGTCCCAATGTAAATACGCAGCCACAACACGAAGATATTCAGGAGTGAAGCTCAAAATACAAGGCAACAGGTAGTTCTAGCCTAGCATGCTTCACGTAGTGCAAACAAAGCAACTTGAGCGAATAGGCAATTTAGAACGACTAAGCATGCTTTTCTAGCTAACACAATCTAAAATTACAAATAAAATACAGCAGATAAGAAAGAAACTCAGTCTAAATATTTTAAGTAAAACCGGATTTTTCAAAAATTAGTTCAAGTACGCGCTCGTCGCCTCACGTACAAGGCATTCAATTACCAAATATCATATCCTAAAGGGAAAGGTCCCCCACACAAGGTTAGACCAGCCACTTACCTCAAACCGGCTTCAAAATCAACTCGAAACCACACTTTTGCCACGAATATCCGACTCCAAACGGCCCAAATCTATTCAATTCAATTAAATATCGTATATAACATCTCAAGCAACTGATTCTACTATTTAATTTAAAGCTAAGACGTGAATTTAGGTAAAATGACCAAAACATCCCTCATGCCAATGTCTCGGAACCAGAAAATTTTTCACATTTTCAGAACCCTCGTACTCTCACAAGTCCAAACATATAAAAATCTCCCAATTCTGAGGTAAATCACCCATTCAAAACTCAATAGTTTGGTCTATGAAGTTTTTCCCATTTTTCATTCAAAAATCTGAAAGTAAGGATAAATTCGTGATTAGATTAGTGGGTTTTAAGCATCAGAGAGTAGAGAATCATTTCCCAATCGTTGCCCTCGAAAATCCCTCGAAATCTCTCCCAAATCCGAGCTCCCAAGCTTGTGTTTTGATAAAAATGGCAAACCCTTGGTTTTGAATGATTTAATACTGCCCAGTCCCGTTATGCATTGCGAACACGGAAGAAAACTCGCGTTCGCAAAGAAGAAAAATAAAAGTTTCCAAAAATGCCCTTCGCGATCGCGAGGGTGAGAACGCGAATGCGGAGGCCTGGGATCATGAAGCTACGCGAACGCGGCATCTGCAATGCGATCGCGATGAGTAAAAATAGGTTCAGCCCTCATAGTCGAATAAAGCTATGCGAACACGATGGCCTAGACGCGATCACAATTGAGGAAGACGTGAAGCTTCGCGAACGTGAAGGACTATACACAAACACAATGAGGAAAGCTGGTCCTCCTCCAGAATTACTCTACGCAAACGCGTAGAGGAGGACGCGAACGCGTAGAAGAAGAAGATCATAGCTACACGAACGTGACAGGAGCGTCGTGAACGCGAAGAAGGAAATGGAACCCGCAACTACTGTAGGATTTCTGCAATTTTCCAAAACTCCGAAATGCTTCGTTGAGCATCCGAAACACACCTGAGGCCCCCAGAACCTCAACCAAACCTACTGGCATATCCCATAACATCATTCAAACTTGTACCAACTCTTAAACTACCTAAAACAACGTCGAAAACTCAAATTAATCAATGATTTAAGCCTAAGAACTTCAAATTCTAACAAAAC
The DNA here is from genome assembly GCA_026770625.1 of Nicotiana glauca. Taxonomy (NCBI): domain Eukaryota; kingdom Viridiplantae; phylum Streptophyta; class Magnoliopsida; order Solanales; family Solanaceae; genus Nicotiana; species Nicotiana glauca. The sequence goes on from MDKF010165905.1 coordinate 10,332, forward strand.
ACGCTTTCGATCAAAAACCTAACCAAACCTCGTCCAAATGACCTGAAATTTTACACACACGTCCCAAATGACATGATGGAGCTACTGCAACTTCCGAAATTCCATTCTGAACCTCGGATCAAAATCTCACTATCGGACCGAAAACTTTAAAAATTCAAACTTCGGCATTTCAAGCCTAAATCAGCTACGGACCTCCAAAACACATTCCGAACACGCTCCAAACTCCAAAATCACCTAACGGAGCTAACGGAACCATCGGATTTACATTCCGAGGCCGTCTTCACACTATTCCGACTACAGGCAAATTTCCAACACTTAAGCTCTCATTTAGGGACTAAGTGGCCCAAAACTCTCCGAAACTCAAAATCAAGCATCCCGACAATTCAAATTAGCATAAATAGACTTTGGGAAAGCAGTTAATAGGGGATCGGGGCATTAATTCTTAAGATGACCGGCCGGGTCGTCACATCCTCCTATACTTGAACATTTGTTCGTCCTCGAATGAGCATAAAGACATACCTGAAGTAGTGAAAAGATTAGGGTAACTGTTGTGCATATCCTGCTTGGTCCCCCAGGTCGCCTCCTTAGCCAGCTGACCCCGCCACTGAACCTTTACTGAATCGATGTTCTTGAACCTCAACTTTCTTATCTTCATGTCCAATATAGCCATTGGCTCCTCAACATAGGATAAATCTATGTCCAGCTGGACTGAACTGAAATCCAACACGTGCGATGGGTTACCGTGATACCTCCGTAGCATCGAAACATGAAATATCGGATGAACCTCGGCGAAGCTGGGAGGTAAGGCAAGCTCATAAGCAACCTCCCCAACTCGCTTCAAAATCTCAAAAGGGCCAATAAACCTCGGACTCAACTTTTCTTTCTTCCCAAACCTCATGACGCCTTTCATAGGCGAAACCCAAAGCAGAACCCGCTCACCAACCATATACGAAACATCACGAACCTTCCTGTCCGCGTAGCTCTTCTATCTGGACTGGGCTGTACGGAATCTATCTTGAATCATCTTAACCTTATCCAATGCGTCCTGAACCAACTCTGTGCCCAATAGCTTGGCCTCACCCGGCTCAAACCAACCCACCGGAGATCTACACCTCCTACCATATAAAGCCTCATACGGCGCCATCTGAATGCTGGACTGATAATTGTTGTTGTAAGCAAACTCCGACAATGGCAAGAACTGATCCCAAGACCCTTTGAACTCAATCACACACGCACGAAGCATATCCTTGAGAATCTGAATCGTACGCTCGGACTGTCCGTCCGTCTAGGTGTAAAATATTGTGCTCAACTCCACTCGAGTACCTAGCTCCTACTACACGGCTCTCCAGAACCGCGATGTAAACTAAGTACCTCTATCTGAAATAATAGAAACTAGAATACCATCCAGACGGACGATCTCCCATATATAAATCTCCGCCAACCGCTCCGATGAATAAGTGGTACACACAGGAATGAAATGAGCGGACTTGGTCAGTCGATCCACAATAACCCAAATGGCATCAAACTTCTTCAAGGTCCGTCGGAGTCCAGATACAAAGTCCATGGTGATGCGCTCCTATTTCCACTCCGGAATCTCTATCTGCTGAAGCAACCCACCTGGTCACTGGTGCTAATACTTCACCTGCTGGCAGTTGAGGCATCTAGACACATACCCAACTATATCTTTCTTCATCCGCCTCCACCAATAGTACTGCCTCAAGTCCTGATACATCTTCGCGTCACCCAGATGGATGGAATACCGCAAACTATGGGCCTCTACTAAAATCAACTCTCGAAGCTCATCAATATTGGGTACACAAATCCGACCCTGCATCCTCAATACCCCGTCATCTCCGATGGTCACATCTCTGGCATCACCACGCTGAACCTTGTCCTTAAGGACAAGCAAATGAGGGTCATCATACTGCCACTCCCTGATACGATCAAATAAGGAAGATCGGGAAACCACACAAGCTAGAACCCGACTGGGCTCTGAAAGATCCAATCTCACAAACTGGCTGGCTAAATCCTGAACATCCATCGCCATAGGCCTCTCTGAAGATGGTAAATATGCCAAACTCCCCAAGCTCTCCGCCCGGTAACTCAAGGCATCCGCCACCATATTAGCCTTGCCCGGGTGATACAATAGTAACATCATAATCCTTCAGCAACTCTAACCACCTTCTCTGATGCATATTTAGATCCTTTTGCTTGAATAAGTGCTGCAAACTCCGATGGTCGGTATAGATCTCACTAGGCACACTGTACAAATAATGATGCCAGATCTTCAAGGCATGAACAATAGCAGCTAGCTCAAGGTCGTGGACAGGGTAATTCTTCTCATGTATCTTCAACTGTCTGGACGCGTAGGCAATCAGCCTACCGTCCTGCATCAACACCGCTCTGAGGCCAACTTTTGAGGCATCACAATAGACATTATAAGACCCCGAACCGGTAGGCAACATCAAAATTGGGGTTGTAGTCAAACTTGTCTTGAGCTTCTGAAAGGTACCCTCACACTCCTCTGTTTATTGAAATGGGGCACCCTTCTGGGTCAATCTAGTCATAGGGGCCGCAATCGTTGAAAATCCCTCCACAAAACGATGGTAGTAGCCCGCCAAGCCAAGGAAATTGCGAATCTCTGTAGCTGAGAAAGGCCTAGGCCAACTCTGCACGGCTTCTATCTTCCTCGGATCCACCCGAATGACCTCACTCGAAACCACGTGGCCTAAGAATGCCACAGAACTCAACCAAAATTCACATTTTGAGAACTTTGCATATAACTTCTTCTCCCTTAGGGTCTGAAGCACGGTCCTCATGTGCTGCTCATGATCTTCCCAACTCAGGGAATACACCAGGATATCATCAATAAAAATAATAACAAACGAGTCGAGATATGGCTTGAACACACTGTGCATCAAATGCATGAAAGTTGTTGGGGCATTGGTTAGCCCAAATGACATAACAAGGAACTTGTAATGACCATATCAAGTCCTGAAGGCAGTCTTCGGGATATCTGGCTCCTGAATCTTCAATTGATGGTAACCTGAGCGCAAGTCAATCTTAGAAAACACCTGTGCGCCCTGAATCTGGTCAAACAGATTATCAATACGAGGCAATGGATAATGGTTCTTCACTATAACCTTGTTCAGCTGGCGATAATTGTCACACCTCCTTTTTACTTATCGAGCCGCTTTATTTACTACACCCCGGGAAGGGATATAATAACCAAAAGGAAAGGAGTTTTTCCAATTTAAGGACAGTCAGAACGGGATTAGTTATTTAAGTTTTTCAGAGTCGCCACTTGAGAATATAATGGTGTCCCAAGTCACCGGTTTAATCCCGAACCGAGGAAAGATTGACTTTGTTACAATATGCGAACTAGAAATCCGGATAAGGAATTCTGTTAATCCGGGAGAAGGTGTTAGGCATTCCCGAATTCCGTGGTTCTAGCACGGTCGCTCAATTGTTGTATTTGTTTTTTTTATCTGATTCCGATTATATGCTTTTAATTATGTGCATTAATGTTCCGTTTTTCAATTTTAAA